>BQNB010021446.1:49199-64257 GCA_026074375.1 Tanacetum coccineum | reverse complement strand
TATTTTTGGAAATTTAGGTTAAATAAAAATGAAAAGTTATTTATTTTTAAAAGTCTAGTAAATTGCGTTTACGCAAAAAGGTTTGCGCAAATAAGCTTAGATTTTTATAAAAACTTAAGGTAATGTTAGTAAATATGTAATTATTAAATAAATAAAAATAAAATAAAAATATATATATGCATACATATATTCGGCCGATTTTGGTAAAAAAAAGAAAAAATAAGAAAATCAAAGCCCAATTTAACTAGGACTCTAATTAGGGAATTTTGTATCCTATATATACTAACCCATAATACCCTAAGAACGAAATTTTCCTCCCCTCCTTTTGCATTAGTCGGCCGAATACCTCAAGAAAAGAAGAAAAAAAATTAAGGTTTTGATTTTGTGCAAAAAAACAAGCTTTAAGGTATGTTTAGTTTTCTTAATTAGTTTAATTATTGATTTAATTCATGTAACAAGAGTTATGTTGGATCTAGGGTTTCATAGTATTCTGTAAATTAAAGTTTATATACTAATTAGGGTTCTTGGTAATTAATTAGATGCGCGTTGGTGTAATCTTTAGGGTTTAGATAGCGTTAGAACTTGTTTTAGGTTTGAGCAGAATTTAGGGCTATGTTGTTTTGATGATATCTAGAGGTTAGAAGCATGAATTGTTATGATTCCGGTGCCTATGATGTAGCTCCGTGAGTCTAGTTTCATAATTGTCCGGCCTCGAATGATTTTGAGTTCGGGAAGTTAGTCAATTGGTCCGTACAAGAAAAGTTGTCAAAGCAATAAATTCGGGTCAGATTTAGGTCAGATTGTGAGGTGTAAAACCCCCACTTAAAATTCGAATTAGGATTAGCCAACTTACTGGAGTTTAGTTATATGTGTCTATTAAAAATTCTCCAAAGTAGAGCTTCTGATTTGGAGTCTAAGTATGGGTTTTAGGTCCAAACTTTCTAGTGTTCGAGCAGATCCGAATCTGAGTAGTTGGAAGTTTGATTTTCTTTGAGGCATTTAGGAGTGGAAATAACTTAGTAGAAAAATCATGGAGTTAGTAGACTCATGGTATTGAATGCTTGATTTTTGGTAGAATTTATAACGCTCAGTAGGTAAGGTTTAGAAAATGGTAAAGTGACACTAAAATTCTGCGTTTTCGGGTAAATTGTAAAACTTTGGAAAAGTGTGTAAACATGTTGGTTAAGGTTGGGCATGGTGTCGAGGTGACCCATGAGGGTAATTGGACACCTTAGACATCCATCATATGATTGTTACATGTGCATAAGCTTTTGGCTTAGTCGCGTGTAACACGTGTTTGTTTGATTGTTTAGTTTTGTGCAAGGAGTTTAGAATTGCTTAAGCATCAGGTGAGTTTTATAGTCCCACTTTTTAATGTTTTTACATTTGGGATGGAAATGATGTAAAGAGGTTTTGAAATATTTTAGTTACTGTGATAATGTGTTTTAAATGAGGCATGGGCTATACGTGACTATTGTATGTTATGTGCTACTTGCTATTTTGGTATGGATTGTTGTGCTTGAGCGTGACCGTCTCAAGGCATTGATGGATTGTTAGTAGTGAGCGTGATCGTCTCATTGCTGTGGATTGTTATTAGTGAGCGTGATCGTCTCATTGTTGTGGATCGGGATACGTTTTGTTCCTATGTTTGTGATGATTGAGCGTGAACGTCTCAATGTGGATTGATGTGATTGCATGTTAGCTTGTATGATAGTTCGTTGTATGTCCTGCTATGCTATGTTTTATTTATCACAGTGATTTCAAAGCGAGTTATTGGCGTGTCTTAAACCTATGACTCTCACCAACCATTGTGTTGACGTTTTTAAGCATCATTTTCAGGTGAGCATTCATGAGGATGATAAGACTAAGAGAAGTGGCTAGAAAGACCGTTAGGATTGCATATGGAGTTTGCTCTTGAGTCTGGTTTCGTGTTTGTTGCATGGATTCTCTTGAATGCTATTTGGCTTTATTAGGTTTGTAAGACAATATGTCTTTGTATTGGTGAAACCCATTTTCATTAATGCAAGACGCCGTTTCTTTTGTGTTTCGGTATTGTCATGACACATTGTGTCTTTTATATTTAATAATGCATATAGTGATTCTCTATTGTTGACACCATTGTGTTGTGATGATATCCATGATGTTACGCCTCGCGTTTCCGCCTTGGCGGGGTGTGACAGATTGGTATCAGAGCCTTTGGTTATAGAGAACTAGGTGGTTGGCTTAGACTATAACTTAGGAACATTTATATAGTTGCATTTTAGGATCTATATGTGTTTACATGTACGTAACTAGTATATACTTTCGTATATTTGAAAGTTTTCGTTTGTCTATTTTGTCTACTACTTTCTAGTAATATAAATATAAATATATATATATTGGTTTTCACCATTATTTAAGTACCTAATTTGAATTGCACCTTTTGGTATCATTTTATGTGTTTTTGTTTTCTTGCTCACTTATGAGTATGATCTCGACTTGTGAGTGATTCGACAACTAGAGATGTAGAATGGGAGCCAATTGAGGAGGAGCATCTCGAGGAACCGAAGGAGGGATAGATGTTAGGAGAATCGAAGAAGAGGTCGATCCAGATTTCCTCTCGGATGCTCATAGTAGGACTGGTCCCGCGGAGTCGGGTGACTCTTGTGAAAGCAAGGTCAAACCCAAGCGAGGCCCAGCATAAGTTTATTTCATCTGTTATTTTTACATGTCGCGGTCATCAGTGATTTCACTTGGATTTTTTCGTATTTAGGGCTTAGAATCTTCGTCTTTTTCTCTATCATTTTGGAATTTATCCTGATATGTGTTATTTTGATAGAGCATCATGTTAGAATTGTATGAGATTTTCTATGTGGTATGTTGGTATAATTGTGTGTATTCGTCGAGATGGGTAGTCTTGGGAGTAAGTATACGTGTGCAAAAGATACAATTATAATTATGGTGGCCAACATAATTATAAAGGCATCACACACATGGACTTATGACCTCGATTACATTGATCGATGTTGGATGTTATGTGCAATCTTGTTAAGGATGGTTGTATGGTTAGAGAATTCTTCTCTTAACCTGATGGGCGATTTTGTTGGGTCAAGTTGTGTAGATAGAAAGATTCCCTTTCGTCTATCAGTTGCGGATACCTCAGAATCTGTTAGTATTGTTGTTGTGATTCTTAAGTTGGTTCGTTTGCTAGACATTCCATTTGGATACTTAATTTTAAGTTTAGCATCCCCTGTTTGTACCATATTGGTATGGATGTCTTATTCTTTTCCCTATTCGGCGTGGTGATAATTATTGGTTATCTTGATCTGTTTCCTTTGGATGCTGGTACGTTTTGTTGGTTATTCCTTGCATTGATGGCTCGTACAAATATCATATTGTTCTTTTTAGCACTGTTGGTTCGTGGCAAATTAGTACGGATACTTAATCCCTTCTTTATACATCATTTGGTTTTCGTAACATGTTTGCGACATGTTAGTATCGATGCTTTTTATGGTTGTCATTTTGATCGTTAGTATGGATGAGTACTTACGTTCTTCTCTTGGTTTGCAATATCTTTGCGTGAATGTTCACTTATATGTGATCATTCGACTGTTATTTTGGTTATATGTTAAATTATACTGTTAATTTTGTATTTTAAAATCCTTTTTGAAATAACTTTGAAGACGTTGGGAGGATTGTATTGGTAAGTTTATGGTGATACTATTTTTATAAACTGTCTCTTAAACATTTATAAAATAAAATAAAACTATGTCTACAATGATTTTATAAATTTAAGGTAATATCAGTTTACTGTCCAAAACCATTTATAATAATATGATTCTACTGTTTTAAAAATGACCGATGTAAAGTTATGGAAGATAATTCTCGCGGGTAAAAAAAATTGATTTTTGTAGAAGGTTTGTATCCTTTTATTTATAGGTCGTGATACGTGGTGTTATACAATAGGTGTTTCTTGCGTCAATGGTACGTTTGTTGTGTCGATGGTTGTTTCTTATCAATGCATACATTCGGTTTGATTTTCTTTTGAGTTTTTGTGATTTTTGAATTCTTACCCTAATTGGTACATGTAAAGTCTTGGTATTTGTTCATGGTTGGTTCGATATTCGTGCATTACCCTATACGACTTATAGTGGTTCTTCGAATTCGTTTGATGTCCGTATTATGTGATCTTAGAGTTGATGATTGTACACATCTTATGTGTTGTGCCTATGTGATTGAGGTAGTGAAACAGATGAGTTAAGTTGTTAGAATTAGAAGGTTCTCGTTTCACTATAGATCTAGTACCGTTGGTTATGAGAGGGTTGATATAGTCATATGAGAGAATTGGTTGTGAAGTATAAGGCTGAGAAAGTATGCCATGAGGAGATGGTTAAAATGCCTTTGGTGGATTTGAAGATGCTTGAGGTTCGTGGGAAACGAACTAATGTGAATGCGAGGTATCATAGGAGTACCAAAGTAGATGAGTCGAAATTATGTGATATACCTGTAGTACGTGAGTTCCCAAAGTGTGTTCTAAGGATTTAATAAGTTTACCCCTCTGCGTGAATTAGAATTTCGTATAGAGTTAGTACGAGGAGCGACACCGATTGTGAAGGCCGTGTCATTTAACATCTATAAAGATGAAAGAGTTGTTGGAATAGTTGCAAGAGCTGCAAGGTAAAGGTTTTAATCAACCTAGTTATTCGCTATGAGTTTACGGCTATGCCTTTTTAGGTTGACCAATGCACCAGCGAGTTTCATGAACGTAATGAATCGGGAGTGCTAGCCGTATTTAGGCAAGTTGTCATCATGTTTAAACGACGACATTTAGGTCTGCACGAAGTCTTAGGATGAGCACGATAAGGTCGAAGCGGAGTTATGAGGAAGTTTTTTGGAAATTGTAGGAACAATATGGGTAATGAGCTGATCTTGGCATTACCGTAAGGATCAGACAATTTCGTAGTGATGCGTGGAGCAAGGGTTAGGATGCTTGCTTAGACGAAGAGAGAAGGTGATTGCTTATACGACGCGACAACTGTAGATTCATGTGAAGAACAACACGACGCACGTTATGGACTTAGGCGTGATGGTTTTGCTCTAAAATGATAGAGGCATTATGTGTACGAGACGAAGACTATACGGATCATAAAAGTCTCCAACATATTTTCAATCAGAAGGATTGAAACTGAGGCAGAGACGATGGATGGAGTTATTTTGGGGTTGATATTGGGAGACCAAGTACCATCTGGGAAAGGGCGAACGTAGTTGTTGATGCATGGAGTAGGAAAGGAGGAGTGAAGCCAAGACAAGTTTAAGATATATGTGTGATCAAAAACACCAACTATAAGTTGAGGGTATGATTCTGCCAAGTCATCAAACTTTACCAAACAAGGACTATGGTTGCAAATTGCACATACAACTTGAGGGGTAGTGCTGCAAACCCTCAATATTTCATCACCAATAACCCATTACACTTTGAGGGACTGTTTTTGCCACTTCCCAAAATCATATCACCACAAAGGACGATGGATGCAATTGAAAGATACAAACTCAAGGACGAAAGGTGTAAAACTCCTAAACTTTTACCCCTGTTACCCAAAACAGATATAAAAAACAAAACAACTCCCTTTCCCGCCAAAACCCCCAACCTTACTATTTCAGTGTCTTCTCCCCTCTCACCCCTTCAACAACACAACAAAACTCATTAAAACCCCAAACCCCACCTCACATGGGCTTATGTCCAGGTTGGCAATCCTCATTCACCCTATTCGACTAAGAAAGAAGACAAAGATTGAAGGGTTGTGATCAAGACTTGGGGAATACTCAAATTTGGATGGCCAGGATTAACTATGGACTTGTCTCACACAACAAACACACCCTGGTTCTCACTCAGTAAAGAAACACATGAAAGAAGAGGTCAAGACCCCAAGACCTAGAATCTTCTTAGTTCATATATAAATAGGTTCTTGTAAGCCCGAAAAAGGCAAGTAGTTTTAACCTAGTTTAGTTCTTATTAGTTTATGTAGTGTAATTTTTAAATTATTGTAACTTTTATTGAATTAATGAAAATTTAAGTCTTTTAGCTTTAAAATCTGTTTTAAGAATTTGTGCTTTATTATCACTTAAAATCTTTCATAAGCTCTCTGTTAAGCTCTTTATTGAACCTTTTTTCATTAAGCAACTAAATCTGTTAAGTAATAAAAGGAAAGTTCATAAAAAAAATTCACCCAAAATACCACAGCTTAATTTTTGGATGATAAGCCAGTTATGGAAGGGATTATGGACCCTACTAGCTTGTGCAAACAAGCTAGAGCTTGTTAGATAAGCTCTCTAAGAGCCTTTATACCCCTGTTTGTGCAAGGGGCTTGTAAGTGTTCATTTTCACATATCATAGCTTATTCATTGTTGCTGTGCTTATTTCTGCTTATCGTGTACTTACTTTAGCTTAAATATGTTTAATTAGTTTAATGATAGCTTATTATGTTTAATGTTTAGTTTAAAAGTAGCTTAGTTTATATTTTAAATGAATCTGTCAAAAATAGCTTAAATATTGCATAATTTGAAATCTTATTGTTTTTGCTTATTTAAGTATTAAAAGTTGTTCATTAGGGTTAATTCTAGCTTAACAACATCTGGTCTTTGCAAAGTATTAGCTTAAAATCATTTGATCAAGTTAAAAATGAGGTTGAGTTACTTAAGGGGGTGTTTGGGTCAAGGGTGTAAAAAGGGTCAAATTAGTGTAAAAATTGGTTTGGGTCACTTGGGGAACTTTGGCAAGCTATCTTGAGTAGATTTAATCTGTTTTTGAGGGTTTTAAGATTTACAAGCTTACTTTAAGGTTTTATGCAAAAGGTTTTTGAATCTGTGTGTTCTAAATTTTTCATATTAGCTTATAGAGTTAGATTTTAAAAAAGTGGCTTTTTAAGGTTGTATTTGTGTCTGATAGAGTGTTAAAACAAGTTGGAAACCAAGCTTTAAACCTGCATTTGTGGTTTGTGTCAACTGCATCAGGTGCAAGGTGCATCAGCAAAGATTTTTTTTAAGTATTGAAAACTGTCACTTTTTAGATCTAAAAACTAGAGGGTAATTTTAGGATTTAGGGTATAAAATTTGGTTTACAAATAGTTTAGTGGTTAATCTAGATCTTTTTAAGCTTAGTTTTCAAATTAGTGCTTATTAGGATAGCTTAATTAGGTCTGCAAGTAGTGTCTTTAAAAACTGAAAATCAATTTTTTTTAGTTAAACTGTTAAAGTGCTGTTTTCAAGGAAATTTTTAGTTGCTTATAATTATTTCAAAATACTGTTTGAAAGTGTTTCTAGACAGCTTAATGGCCATTCTTCCTAAGGGTGTGGGCCATTAAGCCATAAGGTTCTTGTTGGCTCATTTTTAAGCTAAAAAAGGTGTCCTCAGGCTGTTTGCTATCAGTTTTGACCAAGCTTGCTTATTTGAATTTTCTGTGCTTATTTGCTTACTTTCTTTGCTTATTTTTGCTTAAAAAGCTTATTAGGTTAGTTTCTAAGACTTTTCAGCTTTGTTAGCTTAAATTTGAGCTTATTTGAGCTTATTGCCCTTTAACTTAGAGCTTTAAGTATTTTAGCATTTCTGTTAGTTTTAGCTTAATTTAGGCTTATTGCATTTTGCTTATTCCTTCCTCCTAAGTGTTTTTTTAGATATACCATTTTATCTGTTTTAGCTTATTTTAAGTTTTCATTAGCTTATTAGTGCTTATTTTTCTAAACAGTTAGCGTATTTAAGTTTTAGTATAACTAGCTTAATCTGTTCCCTTTAGTTGCTTATTTCGTGCTTATTTGTGATTTATAAAAAAGGTGTCTTTGTAAAAAGTGCTTATTTTTAAGTGTTTTAAAAAGTTATAAAAAATGGCAAAAACAAAAACACTTGGGATAGTGGGAAGCCCCGGGTCAGCAAGGCTCGAACCCGAGACCTCTATCACCATCAACCAAGTGTTTTAACCCATACACTCAACCATTGTGCCACAATAGCTCATCCGTGAGAAGTTGCATTCGTTTATTATTTATATATATTTTAGGCCTTTTAGTATAATAAGTTGTTTTGGCTTATTTCACAGCTTATTCGATAAGCTGTTTTCACGAGCTTATTTTTCCTAGATTCTACATCGTTCAAGCTATTTTTCGTAATTTTTCCAGTTTTTTTATAAATAGTTTAGTATTTTTAAACATTTAATTTTGTTTTTTAGAAAATTTTCTTTTAACATTTAGAACCTAGGAAAAATAGATTTGCTTCTGTAGGGTTAAAATTGCAAAATTTGTTTTTTTTAAAGAACGGGATTGAATCTCGTTCATATTTTTAGTGATTTTTAGCTTAAAACTCTTTCGTTTTTGGTATAGTTTTCTTTGCCTTAGCTTTTTAGTTAATTAAGATTTATGAAAACCAAAAAGATCATTGTAGGACTTAATTTTGTTGATTTAGGATTTTTAGGTCCCATTTAGGATTCTCAAATTGCATTTTTAGTTAAAATTTAATTTCCCGTTATTTTAGTTAGGTTTAATTGTCCCTTTATTTGCTCGCTATTAGGATCTTTGAAAACAAATCATCTTTGAACCAATTCAAGTCATTATCCAAATAACAAACGAGGTCTCAATTTCATAAATCTTTGGGAAAACGACCCGGTAATCACTTACCGGTTTTTTACGTAGAATATTTTCGTGTGATTTTTCTTACTACCTTTGTCCTAAAGGGCAGTTTAGGAATTTCATTATCGTTGTATTATTATACGTATTTAAACTGTACACATCAGTTATTGTGTTAAGCTTATTTCCAGAGTTAGCAAAATTAGGGGTTAGCTTATTAGCAGAGTTAGCAGACTTAAGGGTGTGCTTATTAGCAGAGTTAGCAGAATTAAAGTTGTTTGGTTTACCTTATTTGAAGACTTAGGGCTGCTATGGGTTAGCTTATTTGCAGAGTTAGCATAGTTAGGGCTGCTTGTTTAGCATATTTCCAGAGTTAGCAGAATTAGGGGTGTTTGGTTTTTTCTTATTTGTAGACTGATTTGTTTATCTTATTAAGAGAGTTAGCAGACTTAAGGGTGTTTGGTTTACCTTATGTGCATTGTTAGCAGACTTATGGGTAACTATTATGATTTTTTTTTGGCAGAAGTAATTATGATTTCAGATAGTTTAGATGACAGCAATGGCCCATCAATACAAAGGGTACCTGTTTATGTTCCATCAGTACAAGGATTGCTGGACTTTGAGTTTCAGAATTACGAATATGAATAATACACGTCTATGGTCTGTATAACAAAAGATTCTAAATTTGGTGGCCCTATTTTGGAGGTGGCCCTGTGTCACTGCACATGATGCACATGTTAATAGCCGGCTTTGCATAGCACCAGACATTATTAGCGGCAGATAATTAACGATATTCGATATTGTGATAAGTGTTTCGTGTAACGCTCAAAATAGAACGTTGAAAATATCAAAACGTAATTGCAAACGGTTGAAACATATGATCATTCAACTATAGCAATAATTCTTAACATGCAACGGGATTTTATAGCGGCCGATAGTTATAGTGATAAAAAAAGTTTATGGATTATAAACGAAAAATAATAAAAGTTTGACGATTTGGGGATTGAACATAATGTATTGAAACCCGGTTTGACCCGGCCAGTTCAACTGGATGAACCGTTTTTGGTCGAAAAACGGGTGAAATTAAACCGGTTCTCTATATTTTCAAAACCCGGTTTGACGCGGCGGAAGACCTGGTTGACCTAGTGGTCGAAACGGTAACCGGTGACTCGACCGGATCGATTAGATACCCAGTTTTCAAAAAATTCCATAAATAAAATATTTAATAGTTTTCAAAACATTGGATAGACTATTTTCAATATTCCATAAATAGTTTTCAACATTTATAGTTTTCAACATTCCATATATAAAATTTAAGTTTTCAAGATTGTTGAAAAAAATGTTAAAAATGCTTTATATGTAATAGAGATATGCAGTTAAGATAGGCACTACAAGATAATAGACTTTTAGTGATAGAGTTTCCAATGGCACAAAAAAGTGTTACTAAATCCAACCTTTTATTGACACTTTTAAAAAAGTGTAAGCAAAAACTTAAAATTTTGAAATTTGATGACACTTTTTATAAACAAAATATGTCACCAAAGGCAGAAAACATTTCCTAACACTATTTAAGTGTCACTATAAATATACTTTTACCGACTGGACTTCTACTTATATTTTTTTAAGTGAGAGAAGCAAAATCTTTTCGTGACACTTTTTTGTATTTTTTATGACACTTTTTTTACTTTTAGTGACATTTTTTTTGCTATCACATTTTTATGTGTTTTTTTAGTGAGGCTTGTGTGTATGCAAATAAGTGCACACATAATTGTATACACATTCCTACCACAACTGTAACTGTATATGCAAGTGTATGCCAATGTTTGACAACGGGGTTTTAATTTTCAAAATAAGCTACTGTATATATAATTGTTGTTTGTCACATTTGTTTATGAAAACTTTTATAAGCCTAAGTCTTGATAAGCCCAAACTTATAAAAAAGGGCTTACGGAATGTTATAGTTAGTCAAATTACTTAAACATCTTTCAAAATATAATAGATTATCACAGAAAAACTGAAAGTATAAGTGAATATAATTATATGTGTTTTTATATAATTTTAGATCAATAAGCTTCAACTCCAATTAATTTGCCAAACAGTTTATAAAAATATAAGCTGCAATTTTTGGCTTATAATATAAGCTACAGCCTCAGCCTCAGCTCCGGTTCTAATTCTAACCCTAGCCCATTCCGTCAAACATACCTTGTGTGTGTGTTGCATAATGTAACTTTAATTACAAGGCGTATGACTCATTTGAGTCTAACATCTATACTCCTTAGAGAGCTAGGTGTGGTAGCTCAAGCAAAAGAGCCACTTCGGCGTCACCTCAACATTTCTCTTTTTCACTTCCCTTATCACTCACACACTAGAATAACCCTCACTCATCACTCAAGCCAACACATTATTTTTAGGACCAACTATACCTAATTAAAACACAAGCTCAATGAAAAACCCAATTAAGAGAAACAAAAGCAAAATGTGATTTTTCACGCACACTGAAGCTTGGGACTTGGCGCAAGGGGATGCCTGTGTGATGGCATCGCTTTGGCTCAAGCCAAAAGCTTGGGCATCATCGACATTATCACACCTAACACTCTTATAATGTATTTGAGATTTTCTATCTTTAGAATTCTTAAAATTTTAATTTAGCACACATTCTATTATTGGTAGTTATTTAAATTAGTGTACAAGAAAATAATCATTTAGTGACAAAGATTCTAATGACAAAAAAGTGTCACATAATCTAATCTTTCAGTGACACTTTTTGAAAAGTGTGGGCAAAAGGCTAAAATGTTGAGGGTTAATGACATTTTTTAAAAACAATATATGTTACAAAAGGCAAAAAAAAATATGTACCAACACTTTTTTTGTCACCATAAATATTTTTTACCTGCCGAACTTCTAACTAATTTTTCAAGTGTGTGAGAAGTACACAAAAAATTTAGTGACACTTCTTTAAAATTTTTTGGTTACATTTTTTTTACTTTTGATGACACTTGTGTGACTTTTAGTGACACTTTTTTAGGATTCACTAGATGACAATTTATTCGTAGTGTAATCTTAAAAATAAACTAATCGTACATTAAATTGAATGTTATAATAATAAAATATAACTAATATAATGAAATTAATATAATAATATGATATATTAATTATTCATAGTTTTTTTTCAAAAACAATATGGTATTAACTTCAACATGATGTTGAAAAAACAATACATACTTTGAGAAAAATCATTCCAAATGACAAACCATGAAGAAATCTCACTCAACGAATACGACATATAGTTATACTGAGCCATAGAGAGATGTCCAATGTATGTAATTTGGACCAAAAAGAGCAAGTGGTTATTACCTCGTTCACATATGCAAATCGTTGGAAAAACATATCTAGAAATCCAAAGCCCATAGAAAACTCTTGTGCTTAACCTTTGTTACTATCAACGACCAACATGTAACCTTGTTATTGAAGACTAGATCGTTCCTTGCAAGCCACACATTTTAGATTGTACATGGCCCAATAAGCTTCCATCCTTTACTAAGCCAATGACTCATTGCTTCATTCTAATCTCTAACAGATTGATGAAAGGTTTAAGGCAACACCCATTCCACTCCCCCCAAAGAAAAAGACTTCTCCAAATCTCATTTGTCCAATGACAAAGAAGTAGATGAGAAATAGATTCCACTTGCTGATTGCACTATACACATAAATCTTCGAACAGAGTCGTCAAAACATGTCGGTGTAAGATCTTTCACCGGAATAGCATCATGGAGGGCTAACCAGACTTTAAGGGGGCGACGTTTAAACTTTAGGGGTGAGATGTTTAAACCAGCTAAATCTTGCCCGTAATGGTGGACAATCATCAGGTACGGAGATAAGCATCCTAGTTGCAGCGGCTACGATGAATTGACCATTGTAGCCCGAAACCCATTGAATGCAATCGTTTTTGTGAGGATCAATCTTCATATGTGATAATAATGAGAGCATCTCTTAGAATTGTGTTGATTCGTAAGGCACTGGTGATTTGGTGAAGCTAAAATCCTAAGAAATGAAGCTATCATTTTTTTAATTCTTCATGGTTTCACAACACAAACGCACGATCTGTAAAAAATATAATCAATTATATAAAATAGTTTAACAATATTAGCGAAAAAGAAAACGAAAAATTAAAAAATTATTAAACAACATTCCTTCAAAATTCGTTATTTACGCAAGTACCACGCAAGTCAAAAACATTTTTACACATGCTTGTAATACCATACTTTCTTTTAATAAAAGTTAACAGGCACGATTTTTATATGAGTTAAGTACATTTTTGGTCCTTGTGGTTTGGTGCGAGTTCACTTTTGGTCCAAAATTCAAAAAAGGTTCACTTTTGGTCCAAAAACATAGTTTCGGTCCACTTTTAGTCCAATCCCGTGAATTTGCACTAAAATTTTTGGACTAAAAGTGAAACGAAACTATGTCTTTTGGACCAAAAGTGTAACGAAACTATGTCTTTTGGACCAAAAGTGGAACGAAACTATGTGTTTTGGACCAAAACCAAACCTTTTTTTTATTTTTGGACCAAAAGTGAAAAAATGCACCAAACCACAAGGACCAAAAATGTACTTAACTCTAAAAAAAAATATGAGTTCACGGGAGATATTTTGTGGAAAGAAAGGTCACGGGTTCAAGTATCGGCTCGTGTTCACTCCGGTTGATGCTCCTCTCAAAAAGCCAAAAGAGTTGTCGAATTTATTTTTCTGAAATTGACAATGACGGATGCCAAAGACCACCCAATATACATGTTTTTATGTGAGTATGTCATGTCTTCTATACACAACTTTATAACGGGATGGATTAATACGACATATGCCTTTTCTGTACGCTATTGTATATTTCTAAGATCCTAAAAGCTTCAATTATTAATTTTGGATATTGATGATGTAACATCCGAAAACGTCGATTCATCAAATAATATTTATTGAAATAGTAACCAATAAATATTCACTTGTACACGTTTGCGCCTTTCATTTTCATGAAAGACTGTCACAAGGATAATTATGTGAAAATATATTTAGTTTAACATTTTTTCTAATACTATGTAGCCATTTTGTTTTTTTTACCTTATATTTTTTAATTTCGACCTTAGTATATATTTTTGTTTGTAATATAATGATCATTTTATCATCCTTTTTAATAGGTTAATTAAAAAGGGCAATTTCATATCTCTTCTCTTTTTAGTTGAAAATTTCATATACACTTAAACATGCTTTAAAAACATTGTACATTATGCATTCAATACTTGCACTTTTAATATACATGAAATTAATCATGAAAACAGAATGATATATGAAATTAATCCTAATTAAAATATTCAAGTAAAATGATAATTAAAATATAAAGAAAAGTCGAAATTCACAAATTTAGGTATATGATATAAAAAAATTCAACCATACAACACTCCGAAAAATGATAGGTTTTATATATTTTATTTCTGATTTATTTGAGTTTCTAACTTGACATTCTGGATCGACTAATCACAAAACGACTATCATTTTTGATAGTCTAAAGTCGCCGCCGATGAACTTTCGTAGCCACAAAATATATGTCGAAAAATGCAAGTGAGTAACTCCCTCGACTTCTATACATTATCTAATTAAAAAAGATTTTTGATGTATAATGACTAAATACGAATAAAATACAGTTGATCAGCTTACCAACCTATCATAAAGTATATTTTATTCTTAGAGTAAATTGAATTTTTGGTCCTTGTGGTTTGGTTAAATTACAGATTTGGTCCCAAATCTTTTTGAAAGGAATGAGACTCAACCTGTAATTTGACCAAACCACAGAGACCAAAAATGCAATTTAGGGGGTGTTTCATTTTTCCACTAATGCCTCTTAATGAGTGAGTCCAACTCTTATTCCCTCTTATTAGGTAGGGCCACAAAAACCTCTCTCTCTTGAATAAGAGGCAAAACTAAACACTTATCTACCTCTTAGTCTTAAGAGAAAAAAAGAAACAAGCCCTTACTCTTACTTACAAAGACTTTTACATAACACTTTAGGGTGCGTTTGGTAGTCTCGATGGAATTAATATAGGTATTGGTTTAATTATGAAGTGTAATATGAATGGGTATAGTTATTTAAAAGTGTTGTTTGGTTTATATAAGTTGGGTTTGAATTATTTTAATAGAATTTGAAAATTTAAAATATACGTGGTAGAGAAATTTGAATATTTAATATGGGAGGTGATTTTTACACTCATCAAATTGATTGGCACACTCAAATTATGTGTGTTGTGCCTATTATACCCCTAACATTTGCACACTTTATTAAGTAATGTAGGGGCATAAATGTCAAGATACACATAATTTGTGTGTGTCAATCAAGTGTAATATTTCTTGTAAGAAAAAACCTCACCGCCGCCACCATGGTAGATCTATTCCATACTTTCTTCTGATCACATCGTACAACACCACTC
>BQNB010021446.1:2292-48383 GCA_026074375.1 Tanacetum coccineum | reverse complement strand
GGTGTTTGTTTTTCAGTTTTGATTTTTTTTTGACTAAGTATAGATTTTGGTGTCTGCTGGTGGCGGTCCCATATCGATCAGAGGGCAGCCTGAAAAAGATTAGGGGCCGCCTGAGATATGGGGGCCGCCCGTATTATGGAATTTTTAGACTTTTAAATTTTAACACGAATTTACTAGGAAGAGTGACTAATTAATTTGCATTTCGCGAATTAAAAATATCTAACTAGCTTCGGATGAAGTAGTTAAATTGTCACGACGCGAAATGGAACGCGGACTAGAATTGAGACAGAAGAAAGAGAAGCAGACTAATACGATTTATGGAATGTGTTCCATCATTCCTAAACCAAGACGTAGATAGTTAAACGATTCACGTTTAAGGGGTTTCGTAAGAATGTCGGCGATGTTGTCGACGGACGGCACTTTTTCGATTGAGATATGTCCTTTCTGGACATTATCACAAAGAAAGTGGTGACGAATTTTGATATGTTTGGTTCGAGAATGTTGCACCGGGTTTTTGCTAAGGTCAATCGCGCCTTTATTGTCGCACATGATCGGGACGTCGTCGAGTCGAACATCGTAGTCGATAAGAGCTTGTTTCATCCATAGTGCTTGTTGACATGCCTTTTCGGCGCTTACGTATTCGGCTTCGGTAGTGGATATAGCAAGAGCAGTTTGTTCTTCGAGAACTAAGATGTCAAACAACCTCTCACGAACGTACAAATACCGCTAGTGCTCTTTTGGTACACATAATCTCCTGCATGATAATAGTCGGCATATACTACTGTTTCTATGTTTGTCCCCTTATGATACCATAATCCTAAGTGCGTAGTGCCTTTAATGTATCGGAAGATACACTTAACCGCTTCAAGGTGAGAGGTTTTGGGAGCCTCTTGGAAGCGGGCACAAAGGCAGACACTAAACATGATATCGGGCCTACTTGCCGTTAGGTATAATAAACTACCTATCATGCCTTGATACTTGGTACTATCTGCCGACTCATACTCTTCGTCTTTTGTGAGTTTAGTATAGGAGGACATTGGGGTTTTCATTGGTTTAGAATCTTCTAAGCCAAATTTCTTAAGCATTTCTTTAATATATTTAGATTGATTAAAGAAAATACCAATCTCCATTTGTTTTATTTGTAATTCCAAGGAATAAAAAAAAATTAAAAAAAAAAAGAAAAAAAAAAAAAAGAAGTTAAGTTCACCCATCATGCTCATCTCGAACTCGTCATGCATGATTTTGGCAAATTCATCACACATGTCTTGACAAGTCAAGCCTAATATAATGTTGTCGACATATATTTGAACGATGATGAGGTTTGAACTTTTCTTCTTGGTAAAAAGTGTATTATATACCATTCCTATTTTGTATTCATTTTTAATAAGAAAAGCTTTTAATCCATCATACCAAGCTTTGGGTGCTTGTTTAAGACTGTATAAAGCTTTCTTAAGTTTATAAACATGATCCTGTTTTTCAAAGTCAATGAATCCTGGAGGTTGTACCACGTATACCTCCTCATTGATAAAACCGTTCAAGAATGCACTTTTTATATCTATTTGGAATAGCTTAAAATCTAAAGCACAAGCATAAGCTAATAGTATTCTAAACTCAAGTCTAGCAACTAGGGCATAAGTTTCATCATAATCGATCCCCTCTTATTGATTATAGCATTGAGCAACTAACCTAGCCTTATTTTAAGAAACAATACCGTTCTTGTCTAACTTGTTTCTAAACACCCACTTAGTTCCTATGATTGTCATATTCCTATGTTGTGGAACTAACTCTCAAACATCGTTAGCAATGAATTGATTTAATTCTTCTTGCATGGCGACTATCCAACTTTCATCTATTAAGGCTTGATTCACATTCTTAGGTTCTATAGTTATATAAATACATAAAAGTTTACTTTGGTTTCTTTAAGGCTTGTGATACTAAGGTTTCTTTGGTAAGGGTTTCCTATGACATTTTCTAATGGATGGTTCCTAGACTCCTTAATATTGACTATTTCGTCAATCTCTAAAGTTTCATCCTCAATGTCATTTTCTAAGTTTTTCTTTTCGGTAACCTTAATTGCTTCTTCTTCATCTAAGTCATCATCCACCAAGGGTGATGTCTTAGAGGGTGGAGGAGTTTCATCGAATGTCACGTTGAGTGATTCTTTGACTTTCCTAGTATGTTTATTAAGGATGATGTAGGCTTTACTATTTTGGGAGTAACCTAAAAAGACACCTTCGTATGACTTTGGGTCAAACTTGGTAAGGTAGTCTTTAGTGTTTAAAATGAAGCACTTGCTTCCAAACACTCTAAAATAATCAAGAGTAGGTTTCCTACCTCTCAAGAGTTCGTAAGGTGTTTTTCCTAGGATGGCTCTAATTAGGATTCGGTTGAGAATGTATGTTGAAGTATCTACAGCGTTACACCAAAACTTTTGTGGTAACGATTGCTCATTCAACATAGTCCTACTCATTTCTTGAAGTGTCCTATTTTTCCTTTCAACCACGCCATTTGATTGAGGGGTGCGTGGAGCCGAGAAGTTATGTGTAATTCCATTGGCATTACAAAACTCTCCAAATTGCACCTCATTATCAAATTCCCTATCGTGGTCGGTTCTTATTGACACTATTGTACATCCTAATTGGTTTTGAATTTTCTTACTAAATATTTCGAATTGATCGAAGGCTTCGGTTTTGTCCTTAAGGAATCTAGTCCAAGTATACCTAGAGTAGTCATCTACTATGACTAAGGTGTAGCGGTTTCCTCCGTAACTCCGTACGGCGGATGGACCGAAGAGATCCATATGAAGGAGTTCTAAGCATCTAGTCGTTGAGACTATATTCTTAGCTTTGTGACTAGCGTGAGCTTGTTTTCTAATTTTGCAAGCATCACAGAAGTGTTGATCAAACTTAAGCCATAGGTAAGGTTCTAACAATTCCCTTAGATCTAACGATTGAATGAGATGCATAATTGCGTGAGCCTAATATCCTAGGCCACAACATGGAGTGTCATCAATCGTTAGCTCTAGACAAATTTGGTCTTTTGGCTTATTTCCTAATTTCATCACATATAAGCCTTTCTTCCTAATACCTCTACCTATGACCTTATCATCCTTAGTGATTTCACTATCATGTTCAGAGAAAGTTACTCTACACTTATTACACAATATTTGTCCTACACTTTACAAGTGAATGCTTAAGGTTATCTACATGTTCTACATTTTATCAATTTTGAGAGAGTCATTGCAGAAATCGTACCTTTTTCCAATGATGATACCAGCGAAGAATTGCTACCAAAAATAACGTTACCTCTGTTGTATGCCTTGTAGCTTGAGAAGAGCTTTCGGTTACCCGTCATGTGTTTAGAGCATCCGCTATCCTTTATCCACTCATCGGGTTCCAAGTCGACTCCAAGGCATATCTATTTATATAGGACAATAACTCAAACATTTGGTCCCCAATATCTCATGGGTCCAAAGTTGTTAGTGCTAAACATCCCTTGCATTTGATGCAATTGGTTGGGATGTGGAAATGGAAGACACATTTCCCATGGCATGTAACTTTGACGTTGGAAATTGTTCCAAGTTACGAGAAAGCCACGAGGTTGATTTTGTCGACCAACGTTCCTTTTTGGTTGCGGTGTCTTAGGACGAGGATAATTGTTATTGACTCTTCTAGGTGGTGGAGTTTTTGATCTAAAATTAGGTTTTGAAAATCCAACTCCGGGTTTTGACAATGGCTTATAAAATTGTTTAACTTCATTATCACTAGCAATGGGAACTTTGACGTTGTTTACTATTATGTGTTTTGGTCTAGGACCCAAAATAGATTTTTGAAAAGACACACTTTTCTCAGATCCAGGCGTAATGACTGGCGGTCCCATAATTTCTTTGGGGGCCGCCTGTACAATATGGGGGCCGCCCATATTTATGGGACCTCCATCAGAAGACGCCTTTTTCTGGGCTTTCACAAATTTTATTTCCTTAGTTCCACTAGATGATGCTTCAAATGAATTAAACCCTAAACCCAATTTTTCTCTGGAGGGTTTTTGATTACTTAACATTTCATTTAGACAATGTGTACTCTTTTCAAATTTAGTTAATCTAATGGCTTCCTCTTTGAGTTTTTCATTCTCAATTTTAAGCATATGACACTTTACACATTCGAGATCAACTCCCTTGTTTTTCTCGAGTGTAGACACTTTTTCTTTTAGAATACCAAGTTCTTTTTCTAAACTATTTCTAGTGGCTTTTAATCTTTTGTTTTTAGTGATTATCTTTAAACTCATTTTGCACAGTTTATCATATTCATTATCTAAAACTAAATCATCTATTGATGAGTTTTCATCACTAAAGTAAGAGGATTCAGAACATACCTCACTTGATGCTTGAGCTACGAGACACGTTTCGTCTTTGACCTTCTCATCATCTTCTTCACCGCTATCACTCCAAGAACCTCCGACGAAAGCTCTTTGGTTCTTGTCTTTCGGTGGTTTTGGACATTCTCCAATAAGATGATTTGGATCGCCGCATCTAAAGCATTTTCTATCACCTTTATTGTTCTTGTCATCACGGCTTCTTTGGAACATCTTTTTGTCGTTCAGAGGTTGTCTCACGAATCTACCTCTTCTCCTAAAAAACTTCTTGAAGTCTCTAACCGCCATGGTGTATTCTTCATCTTCACTTCTGGAAGTCAAACACTCCTCATCACTAGATTCTTTCTTAGCCTTTAAAGCAAGAGAATTTCTTTCTCCCTTAGCTTTGACTATTTCAAAATCTTTCTTGATGATCATCTCGTGAACTTTGAGATTCCCGATGAGTTCATCAAGTGATAGTGATGTTAAGTCTTTCGACTCTTCAATCGCCGTGACCTTTTCTCTCCATTTAGGATGTAGAGCCCTAAGAAACTTCCTAACATAGTTCTTGCTAGAATAACCTTCATCAAGAGCTTTTAGACTAGTAATGATAGTATTAAATCTAGCAAAAGCACTATCTATAGATTCGTCTTCAGAAATGACGAATTGTTCATATTGTTGTACCAAAAGGTTGATCTTGTTATCTTTGACTTGGTTATTACCTTGATGGGTGATTAACAAAGTTTTTTCAAATTTATTTTGCCGTATTATACATGAAAATTCTTTCATATTCTTTTCTTGGCAAAGCATTGTAAATAACCATTTTAGCTTCGTTATTTTTCGCAAGCTTCTTTTTAAGATCGTCACTTTGTTTTTCAAAAGGGATAACCTCATCTAATTTGGTTTTCGAATTTTGTTGAATAGGTCTGAAAATCCCGTTAGTAATAACATGCCAAATACAAGATACTTTTAATTTAACATATGTCCTCGAATCTATTTTTCCACTAAATAAAACTATCTACTTTCCAAGAAAGTGGTGGTCTTTGCATGTGTATTTTCTCTTTACTAGATATTGTCGAAATCCATAGATCGATCACAAGACAATAAAATACAATATATTTTAAAAATCTTGAGTGACCTTGGCTTCTGATACCAATTGTTGAAACTAGAAGGGGGGTGAATAGTTTACAGGTTTGTTTTATGTTTTAAAAGTTTGCTTTCAAAATACTTAGATTCGAGTTGTATGTTCAGCCAATCAACAATATGAATCAACAATGTAAATATCTAAACTAATACTAAATAACAATCACAACAATATAAAGAGATGAGAGAAGGAACAATCAAACCAAGACACCAAGATTTATAGTGGTTTGGCTGTGAAGCTCTTCTTCGCCCTACTCCACTCTCCGAGTATCCTACTTGAGATTTCACTTTGTCAACAAGCTCCTTTCAGACGGAGAAAACCGTTTATACGTCGCTTACGTTATTTTACGACACTAAGCTAAATGTCGAGTCCTAATCTTAGCTAGAACCAATCTACCACTTCACAAACACTATACAATCACAAGATCTACACTATCGGATTTACACACAATCCGAATCACACAATTACACAAGATAATTACAATAGAGATTTGATACTTATAAGAAACAAAAAAAAAAAAAAAAAAAAAAAAAAAAAACAAAAAAAAAACAAAAAAAAAAAAAAAGAAGAGAGGAGAGATCACTAAATAACAATTCGTTTCTTGGCGAATACGAATGTTCTTCTCTTGCACTTGATAGAGAGGAGAGATGAGAAGAAGAGATTAGATCACTTGAAACAAGATCAAACAATGTTAGTGATCAAGAGATTTAGTGAGAGAAAGAAGGTTTTTAGAGAGAGAAAGAAGACTAGAAAAATTCGTGCAAAGAGGTGTGTTTTTCTGCCAGAAATAGTGCAGTATTTATAGAC
Source organism: Tanacetum coccineum (assembly GCA_026074375.1). Taxonomy (NCBI): domain Eukaryota; kingdom Viridiplantae; phylum Streptophyta; class Magnoliopsida; order Asterales; family Asteraceae; genus Tanacetum; species Tanacetum coccineum. Next base: position 42,082 of record BQNB010021446.1, on the reverse strand, counting down.
AGGATTTCCAACGGCTAGCTGGCGGCGGTCCCAGATATATCTGGGGGCCGCCAGACCTATAAGGGGGCCGCCACTAGACTCCGCTCCTGTTTTTGTCTTTTTGTGGGGAATGTTGTATCTGGTATGGAAGCTTCCATTTTGGGGGGAAAATTTGAATTTCAAATTTATGTTTTAAATAAAACTTTTCTTTTAATTAAAAAGTATTTTTGTATATTTATTTTGTAAAAATATTTTTGTGAAAATGTAATGGTTAAGAAAAAATATTTTCTTGATCACTAATCATGCTTAATGATTTGTTTGTACATACCTTAAGTGATCACTAATCTTAGAAATGGAATTTTACGATTAATAATTTGTAAACGTTTATTTTTATCGTAAACGTTTTTACATTTTGTTATTATCAAAACATTGAGAGGTCGAAAAATATAAATAACGTTTTTAGACATTATTTGTATTAACAGTTTTCTTCATTTCCTATTTCTTGTTTTGTAGAAAAAAGGAAGGGGTTTTCATTTCCACAAAACAATTGAAAATCTAGAAATCGCGTTTAGTTAGAGAAACATGCGTTTGTGTTTTTCATTTTGCAAAACTAGAAAAAACATGTTCAAGTGTTGTTTTTTAATATCTCAATTCTTTCTTCACTTTTGTGATATTATAAAGACATTTTCGAAACACAACACCAAATACTATAAGTAACCAACTAAATTATAAAACAACAAAAGAAAAGTCTAATACGAGAAACTAAAAAATCTAATAAGTAAAATTTAACATCAAATAACATAAAAAAGAGTCTAATATATTTTTATACGTTTTCGTTCGTTTTCATACGTTTTTGGACGTTTTTATACATTTTCATCCGTTTTTATACGTTTTCGTCGGTTTTTACACGTTTTTGTACGTTTTATCCGTTTTTATACGTTTTCGTTCATTTTTATATGGTTTCGTCCGTTTTTACACGGTTTTGTCCGTTTTTAGGCTCTTCTCATATTTTTTACGTTTTTGTCCAATTTTTTACGTTTTGTCCATTTTTATACATTTTCGTTCGTTTTACATGTTTATAACCTTTTTAGTACTCTTTTTTTCTCAGTTTTTGTACGTTTTTATCCGTTTTTATACGTTTTCGTCACTTTTTACACGTTTTCGTTTGTTTTTTTCGTTTTCCTATAAACACGGACGGAAACGTATAAAAAAAAGACGAAAACGTAAAAAAATGGACGAAAACATACAAAAGCATAGAAAAACTTACAACAACGGACGAAAACGTATAACAACGGACGAAACCGTATAAAAACGCACAAAAACGTATAAAACGGGCGAAAACGTATAAAAACGAACGAAAACAGACGAAACCATATAAAAACGCACGAAAACGTATGAAACGGACGAAAACGTATAAAAACAGACAAAACAAAAACAAATGAAAACGTATAAAAACGGACGGAAACGTATAACAATGGACGAAATCGTATTGGAATGGAAGAAAACGTATAACAACATACGAAAGCGTATAAAAACGGACGAAAACGAATTAAAACAGACGAAACCGTAAAAAACAGACGAAACCGTAAAAAACAGACGAAAACATAAAAAAAGGACAAAACAGACGAAAACGTTCAAAAACACAGAAAAACGTATGGGAACGGACGAGACAGTATAAAAACGGGTGAAAACGTATAAAAAGATATAAAAGCAAACGAAAACGTATAAAAATAGACAAAAACGTATAACAACAGACGAAAACGTATACAAACGGACGAAAACGTTTAAAAACCCAACGGACGAAAATGTATAGGAACGGACGAAAACGTATAAAAACGGCCAAAAATGTATAAAAGTGAAGAAAACGTATAAAAACGAGCGAAAACGTATAAAAACGGACGAAAACATAAAAAACGCACGAAAACGTAAAAAACGGACGAAAACGTATAAAAACTTAAGAAAACGTATAAGGACGTATAAAACATTGAAAAAAGTACATATACGTAAAAACATATAAAATAAATAAATCACTTCGGTTAGTACATAGAACATCTTTGGGTTTTACCCTAAGAGAAACGAGTGGGGAAATGAATTAGCTTGTGCAACGGGTAAAAGCAAGAAGAAACCCCACAAACCTAAATCTGAAGACACCAACCAAGAAAAACTCTATCTTTTGCATATGGATCTTTGTGGGCCAATGTGTGTCACGAGTCTTAATGGAAAGAAGTACATCCTCTTCATTATCGATGATTACTCTCGATTCACATGGGTTAAGTTCTTAAGGTCAAAAGATGAAGTTCCAGATTTCATAATCAAGTTTCTCAAGATGATCTAACACTGTGTTCTCGAGATTAAATTAGAGAAGAAAAGAAAAGAAAGGAAGGGGAACAAAAACATATTTGTGTTCTTGAGTTTTATTTTAATAAGAAAGGAAAAGAAAGGGAAGGAAAAGGAAGGGAAATTTGAAGGTTTTTTGTTCTAAATCTTTCCTCCCATATTTGGGCGGATTGGGAAGGAAAGTGTTTAAATTGACAAATTTACCCTCATTTCTTCCACCACAGATAGTCTTCAACCACTGTGTAATCTTCATTTTTTCAAAATAAGAAACTAATAAAAGTCCTGCTGCAAAATGACGCATCGTTTTTTTTATTCAGCGATTATTAGGGCTAGTGATTTCTTGGGCTTTCTTGGGTTTGCACATGGGCCAATTATATTCACGACATGGACCAGCATATTTTTTATGCGAATTTTTACTTGTTAGTTTGATTAAAGAATATTTTAAATAAAAAGGTATATTAACCACAAATGGCTTATTAAAAAAAATTAGATTAGTAGCAGATATTTTGTTTAAAGGGCATAAAAGTAAATTTTTATGTTTCTTTTCTTTCTTTCTTTCCTACTAATTTCAAACTCGAGAACACAAGGTGCATAGTAAATTTTCTTTCACTATCTTTTCTTTTCCTTTCTTTTCCTTTCTTTTCACTCCTTTAATAACTCGAGAACATAGCGTAAGGGTGCGTTTAGTTGGAGGGAAAACACCCTTATTTCCACAGACATCGCGATTCTCTACAAAATACAAAACATGCATTTCCCAACTTAACAAGGGAAACTACAAAACACATTTTAATGTTTTCCTTGTTTTCTTTGTAACCCCCTTTGTTTTCTTGAGAATGAAAAACAGTATCACATTAACGCTTTTTCTATGTTTTGTGAAAAATAAATCTCCTTTTTTTTTACAACTCTGAAAACACAAAATTAAAAAAAAAAATCTCCAACTAAACGCAACCTAAGGCTTCGCCCCTCGCTCTATTTATACTCCAACCAACATTAATGAGACCTTTTAAGCATGTTTTTTCTTCAGGTGAATTAGATGCTTGGATATTTGATGTGTCATTGTAGTCTTTACATTCAAGTTTTCTATGGTGATACGTGCAATTATGGGACAACATTATTTGAATTCAGAAAATCAGCAAGAGTTGTTTCACAAACGACACATTTAGAGGTCGTTCTCTTGTATCTTGTGCTATTGTATTATGAGAGTAAACGCTCCCTGACATATTTCCTCCCGCTGCGACAAGAACAGATTTTTGGGGGTTACAGATTGGAATCAGAGCCAAGGTATTATAGAGAACTAGGGTTGCATCATTTTAACCCTAACTAATACCATTTCACAAACATTGCATCACATCAAACATTTTCAAAGTGCATACATACTACTTGCTTATGTGCTTACATTACGTGCTAGCATTAATCTGCTTTATCCTGGACCTACATAAATGTAAGTAATATATGCCAACATCTTTTGGCGTTTATCACACGTTTATTGATATAAGAGTTATTTATATAAATACCAGAGCATTTCTTAAGACATTGTGAGTTGCACAATGGTCTCAATTATTCCTCAGACATTGTGAGTTACACAATGGTCTCATCTTACTTCTTAGACATAGTGAGTTGCACAATGGTCTCATTTCGTTCTCAAACATTGTAATTTAAACAATGGTCTCTAGGGATATTATTTTTTTCTTCATAGCGTTATACTATATTGTATTACACAGAGACCGTCATAATTTTTTTTTTTGTTTTACATGGAATTATCTATAATCTAAGTATTACAAGTCCTAGTATGGGCGAGACTTGTAATATGAGTGATTGATATGATAATTGCTATGTAAACAAAACCCGTCACAGTTCTGTTTACATGGATTATGTATGAATCTAAGTATTACAAGTCTTGTATGGGCGGGACTTGTAATAGGAGGATTTATACGATAATTACTATGTTAACTCGTTCGTAAAGACTTTTACCTTATGCACATTTGATGGTTCTAGAGCCGTTATAGATGATTCAATTTCCTCATGACTTGGAGGATTATATGGAACAAACTATGCATTACAATCAAAATCAGCAGTGTCTTCTTGATTAAATTCAGCAGCCTCGGTTAAAGAGATTGGAGAAGTTTGTTCGTCAGATGTAGTGACAACAAGAGGAGCCTCATGCGTGTCAACAATGATTGAAGATGTAGAAGGTGAGTCTTCATGAACTTGGGTCGGTTGTGCAGCGGAATTGATGGGTGTATCAGAAGACTTCTGCTTATAATATTCTTCAAACATTGGACCGAACAAATTATCCAAATCTTCTTTGGATGGAGTATTCATTGGTTCTGCTGATGAATTATGATTGTTGAATCGTTGAAGTTCGGGTTCTAAACAGTCATGTTCAAAAGCCATAGCTGTAAGCTCGTCAAACTTGACATGAATAGTCTCTATTATCATTTGATCTGTCGGTTATAAATTCGAAAGCCTGTTGATGTTTCTGAATAACCAATAAACACCCTAATGTCTGCTTTTGGTTTCATTTTTCCAAGATCATCTCGGTCATTTGTTGGATAACACAATGAGCCAAACACATGAAAATATGCAATATTCGGTTTTCGACCGTGTAATAGCTCATAAGGTATTTTGTTGTATCGTGTATGGATGTTTGACCGATTTTGGGTAAAACAAGCTGTAGCCACTGCTTCAGCCCAAATAAATTTAGGTAACCGAGAATAGATAAGCATTGTGCGAGCAGCCTCAACAAGAGTACGATTACGTCTTTCAACTACTCCATTTTGCTAAGGTGTTCGAGCGATTGAACATTGTTGCATGATGCCTAACTTTTCATAATAAGCTTTAAGAGATGTGTTTTTGAATTCAGTACCATTGTCAGTACGAATCTTACAAACTTTTGCCTTGAAAACGTGTCGTACAAGTTCCGGTTATCTTTTGTTTTCCTAAGACGCGTCATTTATTTAGGTCGCGTGTAGGACCTTTCGGCTTTATTTCTTCTTCGTTGATTATCGATTCATCACTTGCTTAAGGTGAGTTCATAGCCCCACGTTTTAACTATTTTCAAATGCTTTATACTTTGGGGTGAGAAACATTGTTTGCTTTTAAAATTAGACATAAGTACTTAACGTGAGTTTTACATGTTTATATGTTGCCTAAGTTTTGCTACAAACCACTATTGCCCGAACTATCATGAACCGTTAGTCATCTATGGCCAATTGGATTGATTAAGTGAGCTTGAATGCGTAAATAGATCTATTGGGACTAATTATCCCTATCTGCTTTGGTTCCACTTAACGAAGAACAAACAGATATATGTCATGTCGATGTGCGTTGTGGTGTTCTTTGGTTTGGGACACCAGTTAAGGGCATGAATACTATGTGGCATGATATGATATGCCTTGTTTTATTAGAATCGGTGTCATGAGCTTAGCATAATAGTAAATACTTTTTATGTGATGTTGTATCTGTTATAGTAGTCGCATGCGTTTTGAAATCTTGTGGTCCACTCTTGTACTAACTTAAACCTATGAATTCACCAACATTATGTTGACATTTTAAACATGTTTTCTCAGGTGCTTAGCTTGGCTTGATTCTTGATGCTAAATGGAGTCTATGTGCTATGTGACTTCGCCAATTTGAAGACTTATCTATTTATATACTCGTTGTCATTGTCAAACTTTATTATGCTTCCGCTACATTTAACTATCTTATGACCGGTTGTAAAACTTAAATTAATTTTCTTTATGGAACGAGTAAAACTATTTTTCAAACGTCCATGATTTGTTGTCGTTCTTTATTGCTTTGTGTTTGGATTGTTATGACGCCACACCCTCGGACACGTATTCCGTCCAGGCCCCGTTTGGGGGTGTGACAGATTGGTATCAGAGCCAAGGTTATAGAGAACCAGGTAGTTATACTAGGTCTGGTCTATAACCAGTATGTGATCCTATATGCCTGTATTTGTGTTTACGTGTTGTCTATCCTTGATATATATATATATAAGATTTCTATATATACTTGAGACTATTACATATTGCCATATTTACCTTGCCATTCATTTCATCGTTTCTTTATGCCTTGCATGGTTTCATATAAAGGAGATTTATATAAACTTTTGCTTGTGCAGATCATGGCAGCTTCAGCTATTGCTATTTCTTCTAATTCATCGGATGAAAGTGTGGGATCAACGCCCTCTCGGGTTATTCTTTTTGGTGATATTCCTTCTGTTATTCCTTCTACTTCTCTGGTTGCTCCAGAGACTTCTACTATTGCTCCTGTTATTTCATCTGCCACTCCTGTGGTTGAGACGACTCTTGTCGCTTCACCCACTGGATTGTGTGGCTTGGTTCCCTATTCGGGTTCTGATTCTGATTCACCAGATGAGATGTCTTCACCAGAGCACATTTCCCCGCTACTAGCTATTTCACCATTCTTATGCACCGATTCTTCCGCGGCTCCTGATTCTTCTGATGGACCACCATCACAGGACCCTTATGTTGCTACCGTTGCTCGTTGGAGGAGCAGGGTAACAACACATCCATCATCATCATCTAAGTTTCCTATTGCTCTTGTTCCGGCCCCGCCCGGGATTCGTCAACGGCCAGCGATTCTTATCCGACCCGGGGAGGCTATTCCTTTTGGTTGACCTTACCGCACCCATCTTAATGGGCTATGTAAGTTGTTGAATGCGAGGAAGAGAGTTGGGCCTTTACCAGCTCGCAGATTAGCATGGAAGCGTGTATCACCTCGTTCTTCAAACCATCACCCATCTTCTTCTAGTTCATCTTCGGATTATTCGCTAGTTCATTCTTCGGGTTTGGATGCACCAGATCAGGCTCATTCTGGATCTTCGACTAGAGATGTACCACCTAGATTATGTTACCCTCCGAGGAGAGCACCGCAACGTAGTGAGGCATTTCGTCGTTGGTGTGCTGCTTCATTGTCTACTTTGTATCCACCGACTACATCAGGAGATTCATCAGAGAGACCACTGCATTCATCTTTACCTTCTGTTGGACCATCTCACAAGAGATGTAGATCCCTGGTTGATTCTGTACCATCATCTACACCAGTTATGGGATCATTAGCTCCTACCCGTGCTGATCTTTTACCACCTCGTAATAGGTTTAGAGATTCATATTCATCTGAGGCTAGCATAGAGGAGGATACCGAGGTTGATCATATAGAGACTAAGATTGATATGGAGTTGGGTATTGGTGATGGGAATGATGTTAGAGATCATGTTGAGATTGACCCTAGGGATGTCAGGGATGACACAGAGGAGTATGAGGCTGACACCAGTGATGGAGACACGGTTGAGGTAGGTATCGACCCAATGTCGACACCAATAGTTGAGGAGGAGATTGTAGATCCAGCTGGAGAGGATTCTTTTGATTCGTTTGGCACTAGGGATGATGTTGTGCGTGACTTTTACCATCACATGTCTGAGGTTCGTATTGATAGGATTTTTAGGATTGAGACTGTTCAAAGACGGTTGGAGGCTGATTAGTTGATAGCTAAGGGACAAAGAGTTGGTATGATCGAGAGGATTGACAGTTTGAGGTTGGAGAACCTCAACGTTCATGCTATGTTGGATATCAAGAGGGATCATGTGAATAGTCTTCGTCTTCACATGTCTCTTTTAAGGGAGGAGTTTCGTCAGGTTTGTAGGGATCGCGATGATACTCGGGAGAGACTTAGGAGGTTGGAGTCATATGTTGAGAGACGTTTGGGTTTTCGCCCTTAGACTAGTAGTACCATGATCATGTAGGACACTAGACTGATGGTTAGGTCTAGATGTTAGCAGTAGAAATAATTGTGGATCATGTACTTATTTTAGATTTTGGTTGTAACCGAATTATGCTTTTATTCTTGAAATGAAAAGCTTGTTTTGGTTCTTTCGCTTATTTATCTATATTGTTATTTATTCGTTATGGCAATCGTGTTGTAATTATATTTTATTTCATAGCATGTATTAAATTATCGTTATCTAATAATCGTGTATTCGTTTCAAAATATCAACATGGGTTGTGTCTTGTGATGTAGAACAATGACTAACACTCGCTCTGGTATGACCTCTGCCGCAATTGAAGAAATGATCAACCAATGTGTGGACGCAGATCTAGAGGCTCGCCAGGTTAATCGAGATCTTGAACTCAGGAATGGGAATGAAAATGGAGGAGATGGTAATGGAAATGGTACTGGAAATGGAAACAATGGAGGTGATAACGGTGACGGTAATGAGAACCGTAATGTGAATGGAAGAGGCGATAGGCCTGTTGCTCATGAATGTACTTACCAAGAGTTCATGAAATGTCAACCACTGGGTTTTAAAGGAACAAAAGGTGTGGTTGGTTTGATAAGATGGAGTGAAAAGATGGAAACTGTGTTTCACATCAGCAACTGTCCGGAGAGATATCAAGTGAAGTATGCTACCTGTACTTTACTCGACAGTGCATTAACCTGGTGGAATTCTCACAAGAGAACCATCGGAACTGATGTTGCATACGCTTTATCATGGAGAGAGCTATTGAAGCTGATGACTGAAGTGTACTGCCCGAGAAATGAGATCCAAAAGATGGAAACCGAGTTGTGGAATTTGTCGGTGAAGAACAATGACATGGCTACTTACACTCAAAGGTTCCAAGAACTTACCATGATGTGTACCAAAATGGTCCCCGAGGAGGAAGATCGGGTGGAGAAATTCATTGGAGGTCTTCCTGATAATATCCAAGGGAATGTAATTGCTGCAGAACCTACAAGACTACAAGATGCTATTTGAATTGCCAACAACGTGATGGATCAAAAGTTAAAGGGCTATGTTGTAAGAAACGCAGAGAACAAGAGGAGATTGAACAACAACTATAGAAACAACCATGGGCAACAACCACCCCACAAACGACAAAATACTGGAGGTCAAAATGTTGCTAGAGCCTATATGGCTGGTAACAATGAGAAGAATGGTTATGAAGGAACACTTCCTTTCTGCAATAGGTGTAAGCTACACCACGAAGGACAGTGTACTGCTAAGTGTCATAACTGTAAGAGGGTTGGACACCTGACCAGGGATTGCAGATCTGTTGTGACTGTAACTACTCAAGGAACTCCAGGGCCGAATCAAGGAGTTGTTACGTGTTTTGAGTTGGTGCACAAGGACATTACCGGAAGGATTATCCCAAAGTCAAGACTAAAAACCGTGGGGACAAAGCAGAGTTCCTGATGCCAGAGGCCAAAGCATATGTCCTAGGAGGGAGGTGACGCAAACACGGGTTCTAACACTTTCAGGGTTATACGTTCCTTCTCAACGATCATCATGCTTATATGTTATTTGATTTGGGTGCCGATAGAAGTTTCGTATCAAATACTTTTAGTGTATTGCTAGATATCATACCCTCTAACTTAGACGTTAGCTATGTTGTTGAGCTTGCTGACGGAAGAACATCAGAAACCAACACTGTGATTAGAGGCTGTACATTAGGATTGTTAGGACATCCATTTAATATCGACCTGATTCCTATAGATTTGGGTAGTTTCGACGTTATCATTGGCATGGATTGGTTAGCAAAGAATCATGCAGTGATTGTCTGTGACGAGAAGATAGTGCGTATTCCTTACGAAATGAAATTCTAATCGTTCAAGGAGACAAAAGTAACAAGGAGAAGAAATAAACATTAAGCATTATATCATGTGTAAAGGCCCAGAAGTATATGGAGAAAGGTTGTTAATTATTTCTGGCGTAGGTTACGGTGAAGGAAAACAAAGATGAGTTAAAGAAGAAGCGACTCGAAGACGTGCCGACTGTACGGGACTTTCCATAAGTCTTTCCTGAAGACTTACTTAGATTACCACCAATACAATAAGTTGAATACCAAATCGACTTAGTCCCAGGTGTTGCACCTGTAGCTCGAGCCTCGTATAGATTAGCACCGTCGGAAATGGAAGAATTGTCACTTCCACGAGCCACGCCCCGACCTAGACACTGGTAACCTTCTCTCGACAACGAGATTTTGTAAAGTGTGACGGTAAGTGCGCACACCCATGTTGATACCTTGCGGAGCACAACCCTCCGCTTCACGATTGCTGTGGCCTCGTTACCCGCTACTATATCACAAATACAACGCTTGACTCTTTCCCAGCGCCACTGCCCTTCCTGTTTCGCCCCTACCTACCGTGAACTTAACAAGCTTACTGTAAAGAATCGATACCCACTTCCGAGAAGCGACAACTTATTTGATCAGTTGCAAGGATCAAGTGTATACTCGAAGTTCGACTTGAGGTCTGGTTATCACCAACTCAGAGTTCATGATAAGGATATCCTAAAGACGGCGTTTAGGACCTGCTATGGTCACTACGAGTTCCAAGTGATGCCTTTTGGGTTGACTTACGCACCAGCAGTGTTCATGGACTTGATGAACCGAGTATGCAAACCATACTTAGATAAATTTGTGATATGTGTTCATTGATGATATATTGATCTACTCGAAGACCAAGGAAGAACATGATGCACATCTGAGACTAATTTTGGAGTTGCTCAAAAAGGAAGAATTGTACGCCAAGTTCTCGAAGTGCGACTTTTGGTTGTCGAAGGTATAATTTCTTGGACACATGATTGATAATGAAGGCCTTCACATTGATCCTGCGAAGATTGAGTCAATCAAGGATTGGGAATCACCCAAGACACCAACAGAAATTCACCAATTTTTAGGTCTTGCCGGTTACTACGCGTTTATCAAAAGGTTTCTCAAGATTGACCAGCTGTGACGAAGCGGACTAGAAGAGTGTAAAGGTTTAAATTAGGTGTAAAGAGAAAATGCTGTCCGAGACATTAAAGCAAAAGTTGTGTAGTTCACCGATTTTGGCATTTCCCGAAGGAAGTTGAACAAACTTTCGTTAGTTATTGTAATGCTTCTCACAAGGCAATCCGGATTAGGAGCAGTGTTGATTGCAAAAGGAGAAAGTCATTTGCTTATGCATCCGGCCAATCAAAATCCATAAGTAGAATACATGACACATGATTTGGAATTGGAGTTGTGGTTGTTCGCTCTCAAGAGGTGGAGACATTACTTTTACTGACACGAAGTGCCGTTGTGTTCATAATTCAGAAGAGTTTGCAACATATTCTAGATATAAGGGTTGAGCATGAGACAACGTAGATAGTTAGAGGTGTTAATGTTATGGCTACGTACTTTCTGTGAGTTAGGTTATCACCAGGGAAAGGAGAATGTGGTGGCTGATGCGTTGAGCCGAAAGAATAGACCTAAGCCACTACAAGTTCGAGCATTGGTTATGAAAATTGGTAAAACCTCCTTGTATAAATCTTTAATGCTTAGGTTGAGGCAAGAAAGGAAGATAATTATGGAACAAAAGATTTGTGTTGCATGATTAAGAACCTGGAGACACGTGCAGAGGAAATGTTGTGTTTAAAGAATAGAAGTTGGATACCATGTTTTGGTAACTTGAGAGCTTTAATTATGCACGAGTCACATAAGTCAAAGTATTCGATCCACTCTGGATCGGACAAGATGTACCAAGATTTGAAGAAGCTATACTGGTGGCCTAACATGAAAGCAGAAATTGCCACGTATGTCTAACAAGCTTAATTTCATTGAAGAACCGATTGAAATTATGGACATTGAAGTTAAACGTTTGAAGCAAAGTCACATTCCAATCGTGAAGGTCCGTTGGAATTCAAGAAGAGGTCCGGAGTATACTTGGGAGCGTGAAGACCAAATGCAAAAAAAAGTACCCTCATCTTTTCGCTAACCCTGAATCCGCGTCTCAAGCTACATCCTGAGCTTTGAGGACAAAGCTCTTTTAACGGAGAAAGTATGTCACACCCCGTAATTTTAGGTCAATATTTTTAAACTTTTCTGATCATTACTTTTGACTTTTATACGTTACGTTTGAATCTGACAGTTTACCGGGAAATTAAACACAAGTCCCAACAAATGCAGGATCCTTATGGACTTTTGTTTTAGCACTCAAACAAACTCAAAACATCAAAATCTACACAAAAATCACAAGTCTAAATTCAAAAAGGCTTTATATAAAATAAGCTATATGTTCTCAGATTCAAACAACTCTTTGTATAACAAATGATTTTGATATTTGTCACTAAAACCCACTAAACAAAATGACTTTTATAAGTATTTATTTATTTCTTTTAACTAATCTAAACTGACTCAAAAGCACAAAGCAAGTTTTGACCCATTTTCACCCATTATACCTACTGTCCCAAACACCCCTTTATAATCATTAAATCCAAATTCAGCTTATCAAAATGCTATTTAATGATCACAAATCAAATACCAGATAATAAACAACTTATAACAAACTTAAGGGATATAAGCAATCAAATAAGCCAGATTAATAAGCTACTTAACTATGCTACTATTTTTGGTTTTTTTAACTGTTTTTTAGCAAAATTATGCAAACTAAGATTTAAACTATAACATTAAGCATAATAAGCATCTAACAACTATAAAAACATTAATATGCAGGTTTAAACAGAATTAAGCAAATAATAAGCAACTTTTAAGCTAATATGAAGGAATAAGCTAAGATGTGCAAAATAAGGTAGAAATGAAAATTTAGAGAGAAATGTACCTCACACCTCACCTAAATAGAGGTGTCTGCTCTTATGAGCTTAAATCAACAAGCTCTAGCTTGTTTAGAACAAGCTGGTGGGGTCCAATAAGCCCTTTCTGAATTGGCTTCTCATCCTTATCCAAAGTTTAGGTAAATTTAGGGGGTGAGTTTGTTTGAATAAAGCTTAGTTAAGCTTTGAGAACTTAACTGAGAGTACAGCAAGTTTATGAATGAATTTGAGAGCTTATTGAGCTTTGTCAGAGTATAAAAGAGCTTTTTAAACCATTATGCATTTAAGTAAAAACAGGAATTAACAAACAAACAATATAAAAACTAAACTTTTATTGATATTAAGACTGAATAAAAGAAGAAAATTACATTTAAATAAAAAGACAATAAGCTAAAAATTACATAAAAATAAGCTATTTTCAAAACTAAAAACTATATCTGTGAGTGAGGATTGAGCTCCTTTTATAGGCAAGAGAGGAGGTTTCCAGGCCCTTACACGCTCCTCCTTGATCTCTAAATCTTGGCCCTTCAATTCTTGCAATCATTTGATACTCTTTCTTATCTGTTGGATCAAAGTTGTGGATGCACACGATGCCAGGGTGGCATTCCTTGTGTCAGAGGCTTTGTGCTTTTATTACACTGGATTTAATGTAATTTTCCACTTCTTGTGTGTTTGTTAGGAGCCCACGTGTCATTCCTTTATCCTTCTTGACAAATCATAGCTGAGATGTAACGTTTTGCTTTGCTAAGTTGTGGCTTAGTACTTGGAATCTTCTTTTGGCCACGTCAATTGCATTTTACCCTTTGTTTTTGACAGGGTAAATGGAGGAGAACGACGATGAACAGTAAAATAGATTCCCGCGCCCTTTTCTTTTCTTTTTATAACTTTGTTTGACTGAGTGGGTTTGATTTGGGCCCGGGTAAAAAGGATTGGGCCATGGTTTTATTAAAAAGGAATGGGCCGGTTATAATTGGTTTTAGGTTTATATAAGAGATAACGACAATATCTCTATTTAATTAAAAATAGAGATAACGGTGTTAGGTTTAGGATTATTTGTGAATTTTTGTATAACATTTAGTCTCCTTATTTAGTATTTTGAGGTTTGGCATTTTGTGGGTTTGACCATTGCTGACCCAAAGGGTTGACTTTGATGACCTTTTGCAAGAAACTTACTGGAGCACTGAGCACTCTAATCCGTTCAGTGTCCGTGGTTGTCCGTTTTTTGTCATTCATTTCTTTGTAAATTTTGCATTATCTGTACCTACTCATCACAAATGACAAAACAAGCAATATACAAGCATAATATGTACAATTTGTTCATTTATAGGCCATTTTTAGTATAGAAAGGATATGTGATTTCTCACATATCAAAATTCCCCAAAACAAAGTGATTGTCTGTCCTCCACGCACTATTATAAGCTCTAAAACCGAAATACCCACAAAAACATTCCAAACATAAATCTTTGGAAAGTAGCAAAGACTTTTGTGGGGAAAGATAAGAAATCACAAGCTTTAAAACACCCCATTTTTCCATTTTTCAAATCTTTTTCCATTTTTCTGATTTTTTTTTAAGAGTGATTACCTAGAATATTTCTACTTTTGTTATTTCCATAACCGTTAGGGATCATAGAACAAAATGCATTTCGATCCGAGAATGCCCCAAAAAGGATAAATTCATCGTCCCCGACTTTTCACTTATCCAAACCAAACTTAAAACGAAATCACAGTTGAATATTAGTAAAGATGCTAACACTACTCATATTTGCAATTTGTGAACTTTTCACTCCCGTCAATTATTATATCTTAGGTGAATGTGCTATTTTGAATTTCAACCGTGGATCAACGTTTTGCAAAATACTACGCTTCACGTTCCACCCGAAAATAATGAGTTTGAAGGAGAGATCATCCCATGTAGCGACTTTTGTTTTGGCACATCCCAACCTTGCGGCTAAGTGACCAGGCTTTTGACACCCCACAGAGACTAGTATTGGGACTCACGGACCTTAGGTTTCAAGAACTCTCAGGTTTTCCGTATTCACATAGCTTTTAAAAATAGAATAGTCAAAGTTCAAAAGCATATTTAAATTTAACAAAAAGAGATCTATTTATTAATTCACACTTAAATATTAAACATTCGTGCAATTGTAACCCTCGACCTTTTAGAAGTATGCAACATCGGTTGTGAACCGGCAAGATGCAGCAAACTTTTATCAGTCTCGGATTTTTATTCTTACTATGGGCTTTCTTTAGAAGACTACCACATCGGTTGTGAGCCGGCAAGATGTAGTAAAATTTTATCAGCCCACAGATTTTATTATATTTTTTTTCATTTTTCATCATTTTTCATCATTTTTCATCATTTTTTTTTATTTTTTATATATTTTATATTTTATATAGAGAAGACTTCTTTTTGAAAAATTCAAGTATAAGTTTAAACTAAGACTAAAATTTTTGCTATATACTACATAAAAATTGTTGATTCAAGTTTAATCTCTAAAAATAACACGTATTTTAGTCTGGTTAGAAGCTTATTGGAGAGAAAGCCACAAATTACATACATGAGCTCTTAAGATTTCCAACTAATCCTTGTTTAGCATCCCACTATACTTAACTCTATCATTTTTCGTTCTTCGCGAATTTTTGCGAACGCTTAGCCTAAAAGTTAAGGAACAAGCTAGAGCTCCAAAACCTCATCGGTCAAATTTATTCTTATCTACCCAGTAGGGAAAGTTCAAAATTATGACAAAACACTTATATTATTTTTAAAAATTTTAATTTTTTTATATTTTTAAATATTTTACGGAAAACGAGATACGAGAAACAAACGGCTAGCAGGTATAATCAAATCGATAGACCCCCCCCCCCATACTAGAATTAAAAAACAGTTATATCTTCACATGATTAAGAAGGGGACTCTATAAAACCTAAGCAGTTATTAAGTATGCTTAAAAATAAACGTTAGTCGATAAGATTCTAGGATATCGGATTTCCCCAAACTAATGGCAAGCAAAGGCAAGGAAGCTCGAGTGGACTGGGACAAAACACCGAACACGAGAGTCTTCAAAAAATTTTGGGTCAATCCTACAAAAAATCACCACACAAAACAACAGAAATTGGAAAGAGTACAAGCTCCATCATATCACAAAAGGAATTAAGAAAGAAAAACAGAAGGATAAAGCCATGGGGGCCTCCCACGAAGCGCTTGTTTAGGGTCACTACAGCTTGACCCCAATCCACAAACTTCATTTGTCCTTGGGAAGTTTTAGAGATCCAGACAACACTTGTGGTATCGACCCCTCTCAAAGTATTGCTTAATTCGATGAGACCGTTCACCTTGAAATTTGTCCCGAGGTTTTGAGATAACTCAATGGTGCCGTATGGAAAGACTTGGGTAATTGTGAATGGTCCGGACCAACGGGATTTTAATTTCCTGAACATCTCAATCGAGAGTTTAAAGGAGGAGGACTTGTGTATTCACAAACGTTGAAAAACGCATTTTTTGATCTTTGAGTCATGCACACCACACACACACACACACACACCTTTATAGATCAAAGTGTTATCATAGGCATGACACAGTAAGTCGATTTAATTGTCATTGAGTTAAACTTTTGGTGATCACTCGCGGTCACAGGGGTCAAAGTTGTATGCTTCCATGTCCTAGTAGCTTTGTGCTCGAGCTCGATCGGTATAAAAAAAAAAAAAAAAAAAAAAAGAGAATGACTTAGCCTTTCCGCATACGAGCTTGTAAAGGATGCACCCGATAGGGGTTTTTTTTGTAAGTTGTACGAAGGCCTAAAAGTGCATCAACTAGTTTATTTCGACCAAAGTGGCTACGGATCCTCCGCCCACGGACCTTTCGACTTACCTCACCTTGACACTGTTTGTGTGTGATATGCGGTGGAGAACGGTGATTAACTATCATATTAAGCATGACCTTTGCAAACCCGTTTGCACAATAGAGTTCCGCGATCACTATATAGCACTAGGGCACACCGAATCAGGCGAATAGAGATTTAAGAAATTTGCAAACAACTCAGGCGTCGTTGGTGGGGAGTGCTTTCGCTTCAACCCATTTTGGCAAATAGTCGACCGCCACGAGTATGTATTTGTTCCCTCTTGAAGACGAGAACGGCCCCATGAAAATCTAGCCCCCACACTTCGAAAGATTTCACAACTTGTGATAGGAATTTTGAGGCATTTCCATCACATTGCGAAATTTTTTCCTTGACACAATCAAGTGTCACATCAGGGTTGACCAAGTCATGGGCATCCTTGTAAATCGTGGGCCAATAAAATCCAGAGTCAAAAACCTTTTTGGCGGTGTAGTTGGCACCATAATGTCCCCCGGTGGGTCCACTATGGCAAGCTGTGAGGATGTCAATAGATTCTTGGCCAACAACACACCGCCGAATCATTTGCTCCGCACTTATTTTGAACAAATAGGGGTCGTCCCAAAAGTAGTGTTTAACATCCTTAAAAAACTTTTTTTCTAGCTTGGACTAGCACCCTTTTAACAATGAAATTCCCCGCGTGAGTAATTGCTCAAATCGGCAAACCACGTGTACTGAATCACCACGAGAAGTCACCATATTATTGTCTCTAGAGGAAACTTTACATTTACCCTCTTTGTTCGAGCACATTTCTACAGATTCTCTAATCGTTAGAAGATAGATGGGCCGCGGATTCTCGGCTCTTTTTGTAGTCAATTACTTTGAAATCGAACTCTTAAGGAGGAGAATCCACCGAAGCAATCTCGCCTTGGGAATCTTTTTAAGCAAAGAGATATTTTAGGGCCGGAGTGATACGTATACACCTACGCTTTTGTTCAAATGAGGAGTAGGACCAGAATTTTTCGAAGGCATACACCTCGGCTAACATTTCTTCTCTTTTCGTAGTGTAAAATGCGATTCCGCCTCGTTCATTGTTTTACAGCATAGAGTATAGTGCCTAAAATGATTTACATGAGTTGGCCCCAGGACGGCACTATGCAAATCGCTTGCATCGCACATAAGCTCAAAGGGCAAGTCCTAGTCTGGGGCAATCAAGATTGGAGCTTCAGTAAGTTTTTTCTTTAACGTTTGAAAAGCTTGAATACATTCATCGGAAAAAATGAACGGAGTATTCTTCTCAAGAAGATGAGTCATTGGTCGAGAAATTTTGGAAAAATCCTTAATGAATCGTCGGTAAAAACCGGCATGACCGAGAAAACTCCGAACACCCTTTATGTCACACCCCGCCAAGGCGGAAACGCGAGGCGTAAACAAGAATGGATATCATCACAACACATGGTGTCTATATAGAGAATACTAAAAATGAAAACTAAAGTAAAGCAAAGACACAAAGTGTCATAACAATACCCAAAACCTAATGGTGTCTTTATTAATGAGAAAGGGGTCTCGTCAATAAATGACATGCAAAAACATAATCCAAACAATTCATGCAAACGCATTTATTCAAACAGAAAACATAAATAACTTCAAGCATCCTACGGTCTCTTCTAGCCACTTCGCTCTATCTTAGCACCATACGCTCACCTGAAAATGATGCTTAAAAACGTCAACACAACGGTTAGAGTCATAGGTTTAAGACTCACATTATAAACCTTTCAAACCAATTACTGTGATTAACAAAACAATATAGGACAATTATGCAAAATATAAACTTATGCTAACATGCAAACCAAGTCACCATATCAAACCAACCATACATATACTGGGTAGGCGTACCCCTCCGATCCCAGATACGCCACTTACGCACCTAAAAGTCTACCAGCTAAAGCTTATATTTAGGCCCAGACCCATACCAATTCACTGAGTTGATCATTCTCAAATTAACGATCCGTGAGATGATCAGCCCTACCATTAATGATCCTCAACACAACACAATATCATGCAACAACAAGCCATATGCAAATCAAAATATGTCACAACACGAAATCAAAACACATCTAATCATAGCAATTCAAAAACCATTCTCCAAACACCTTAGCATCATTTCCATCCCAAATTTAAAAAATAACAAAAGACTATGAAACTCACCTGATGCTAGCATCCCAAAAGAATCCAACAAAACTTCACAAACACTTCACATAATTCTAAACAATAAGCACACATATAAGCTACATCAAATAGGCATTCAACCCAAGATATGAATATAACCTCAACTATGATGGATATCTAAGCTATCTACATAGTTCTAACTTGTTTTAAACCTTTTTCCAACTCTTAAGACACACTGTTATACACTTCAATACTACACTTTAAATTTTCTGGATTAGAGCAGAATTTTATACTTAGTTACGCGTCCTAAACGTACCACTTAAACACATCTATAATTAAAACTAAAATTCATCATGCTACATATATGTCTTATGAACCCCGCATAGCTCTCCCATATCCATTACCCTTTTACAAATACCCTTTAGAAATTCATTAGTCCAAAGTGTTCAGAATTCGTCCAGAAT
The DNA here is from genome assembly GCA_026074375.1 of Tanacetum coccineum. Classification (NCBI taxonomy): domain Eukaryota; kingdom Viridiplantae; phylum Streptophyta; class Magnoliopsida; order Asterales; family Asteraceae; genus Tanacetum; species Tanacetum coccineum. Next base: position 22,706 of record BQNB010021446.1, on the reverse strand, counting down.
CTGACCTTCTAAAAGTATGGCACTAGCCGACCACTTTAGACCTCCTTTCATGCTTTAGAAACCTTTAAAAGCAATGTCACCACAATATAATAAAACTAACTTCCACATGATTTTTAGCTTCTAACTAGTTGTCTAAGTATTTTTAGAAAAATCAAAACCAAAACTGAAATTCGTCACTGTTTTACACACTGATTTTGTAACGCCCTTTTGACCCACTTCCCGACCATAAAAACTTACGAGGCAAACTTTTATGAAATAGACTTCCTGAGGTTATCTCCAATATGTTGTTAAATTTATTTATTTGTAAATTTATGAACTGATTATGCTCGTATCCCAACCTGCCTAACTTTCAAAGTACGTGAATTAAACAACTAAATTGGGCGAATCTTAGACCTAAATACAGCGAATCAAATCTCATAGACCAATTAAACTAAGGATCAAACAATCATCATTACTTCATAAAATCCCAAAAAAATCAAAGACCCTAATTTATAAACCCTAATCCCATCATGCTTTATTAACAGTTAATATTATTATTAGAACTTAATAAAAATAAATTAAACATACCTCAAACTTGATTCTTGAACCCAAAAATAAAAACCCCAAATTTTTCTCTCTCCTTTTTTTCTTGGATCGACCGAACACAGCAATAGGGGGTTTAGGGATCTTTATTCATGTATTTATAGGCACATATTAATTAAATAATTATCTTTATACCTTAAGTTTATAAAAAACTAAGCGCTAATTTTTTTTAACCATTTTGCTTGAAAAACATACTTCAAAAAAAACTTATCATTCCAAGAGAATACTTTCTATATATTGAAAGTTTACTACCATCTTTCTATATTATAACCACATATTCCTTCACCTAACTTCTAAAACCAAATCTTATTTTAATTCACTAACATATAAATACATATACGTAACATAAATACTTACACAATTTAACCCAGAAACGTTCACATCTCAATAATCATTTTCTTGTCACTCAAAGTAAATAAATGAATTGCAACTATACCACCCCACCATTACAATCTCATTGAGATGAATCCACCTCAATAGATTGATATACCAATCCTCACATAACCCACATAAACTCAAATAAACTCACAGAATAACATACACCATATATAGCAACGAGAAGCACATAAGTCTAATACTAACGGTTTGACCTAACTTGCTCAAATCATGGTTGTCACACATACGGTTGTGGGAAGAGGTAAGTTAGGCAATCACATAGATTTTGGCTTATCAACCTCACTCCTTTTTTGGAAATCTATGGAGCCAAGGACAATTCCTTCCTATTACCAAAAGAATGACTCTTTTCCCAATTAGACAAAAGATTGTGTCTATCACAATTTGAAGCATCCTTTCTATACAGAAGAGGGCAATTTTTGAATGAATTCCCAAAGACCGAAAAGTCGCCATAAAGACATCCATCATTTTTATAGATCCATATCATGAAAGAATAGCCTTCATACACCTTTGGGAACGTGCCCGATGCATTTACATAAGCCAAAGGCAGTAACGGTAGGACAATACTCCATAAGTATCACGTGAATGTTTGTCTTTTCTAGATCATGAGGGTCACTTTAGAATTTGAAAGTAACCCCGAGAAACTCGAGAAGAAAACAAAGTCACTCGTTTAACCCTCTAATCTCTCAAGCAATTGATCCATAAACGGAAGAGGAAAGTGCGATCTTACGAGTGGCTTCATTTAAACTTTTGTAGTCAATGCATACACGCCATCCCGTAACCAATCGAGTCAGAATCAATTCATTTTCATCATTTTCAACAACGGTAAAGCCACCCTTTTTTGGTACCAAAGTTACTGGGGCTCACCAAGGACTAATCCGATATCGGGTAAATGAATCCAGGCGTCCAGTAAGTTTTCAACCTCCTTTATGATGACATCGTGGATTTTTTGTGATTCACTGCATCTTCTTGTGATGAACCACAGGTTTGTATTCCTCTTCCATAAGAATCTTGCGAGTACAAAAAAATTCTGGGTCAATACCCTCGAATGTCGGAGAACGTTTCCAAGGGAAGGCTCGCTTATGTGGACTTTCAAAACCTTTATGAGAGCAGGCTTTTCCTCGACACTCAAGTCTTTAGCAATTATGACAGGCAACTTTGTTTATTGTCACCTTCCAAAAATACTATATTCGAGATGAGGGAGGTAAGGTCCTTAATTTGAATTCGTAGGTTCATGAATTGAAGATTTACAGTTTTAAGCTTTCACAAATTTTTAAGTTCTTTTTCGAATTTCAGGCAAATAATTCCTTGATATAGAGGGTGTGATGGAGCTTCATTTGAGAATGATTCAAGAAGAAGAATAATCCCCCTCCGTGTCCATAGTAAGATACATCAACATCCGGTGACATTATGATCATATTTAAAAAGCAAGAAAGCATCGACTTCCTCAACGAAGAACATCACTATCCCCGAAGGGAGAAAGAGTCGTAGAAGATGTAGAACAATCGGGTCATAATAAGGATGGATTGCCACTCGCGATCACATAGAGAAACCGAGAACATCCTTGTAGAATACTCCACACAAGCCATTATCAATGACGTCGATTCGGGTTTGCCTGTCATTTCATCGTAATTAAGGACTACCGAAGTTCTTGACACATTGAATGTAACGGCTTATTTTTCCAACACGAATGAGTTAATTCTCCTTCGTACACATCAATCAAAGCACGTCCGGTCCCCCCCCACTTTAAGAAGGATCTCCTGAAATGACTCGGGTTCGGCATCAAGTCTACGACTACAAAGTCGGCCGTGAATTTGAACTTTCCTAATTTTAGGTAGACATCTTGGGCGATACCGATCGGTTTGGTAATCGAACGGTCTGCAAGTTCAAGAGTCATACAAGTAGGAGTGAGCTCAAGAAGAGAAAGCTTTTTCCACACAGATAATGGCATGAGATTTATGCTAGCACTAAGATCGGCCAAGGCTAAGCACTCATCCATTCTGGGAAAATCACCGGTAATGAGAATAAGCCACTGGGTTCCTCCAATTTTTTCGGGTAACATGTGAGGGATAACGCGCCGAACAATGCTCATTCAAAGGAGTTCTAGCCATTTCACTTAATTTTTCTTTGTTTCGATTAAGGCTTTAAGAGTTGAGACAAAATTTTGCATAAGTAATCAGATTGCATCCGCTAAAACAAATTTCAAAACTCATACTTGAAAGATTTTGTAGAATTTTTCAATTTGGTCGTTAGATTTTTCACGGCGCTTTTCATCATTACGTCTCGAAGGATATGGAATTGATGGTTTCGAGTTAGGCATCGGAGCACTAACGGGAGCAACAGCCGGCTCAGAACTTGGTACTTGAGGTTGAACTTGGACAATCAGAGGTTGGACGTCTTCGGTACTTCTGTTATTAGTAGGAAGCACCGTGTCCTTTGTCACCTCGGTTTCACGTTCTACTATTTTAGGAGGAGAAGAAGTAGTAGTAGGAATCGTGGGTCCTTGATAAGCACACCGCTGCGGTGGGTAACACTCCTTCAATCTACCTTTGGGTTAGTAATGGTATTAACTAGGGAAGTTTCCATTGAACCTTGAAGTAGAAGATGTATTGAATTCATAACTGGAAAGCTTGTCCGTTAATTGAACATTTGATTGTTGCAAATATTGTTTTGGTCTTGTATGTTCCTCATAACTGCATCATTAGCTTTGACGTAGCTTTCAAAATCATTTTTTGTCACACCTTGTGTTTGCGGAGTCGGAGCTTAGTAAGGTGGAGCTTGGTGAACCGGGGGTTGATTAATCGGAGGTCGATAAATTTGGATTTGGTGTAATATAATTCCCCCCTGATATTTGATTGGAACGGTTTTGAGATATTTCACCTTGAGGTTTTGTTGAACGGGAGAAAACCGAAGGTCGAATTATGATTAGCAATCGGTGCTTCGGTAACCGGTATTTTCTTGATTGAAAATTAGCAGCTGTAGCTTGGTAAAATACAGATTCTTGAATATTGAACACGATATAATGTTGCCACGAGTGGCGGGGCAATTCTCGTAATGAAATGAGTACCTCACAGTAACAAACTTTCCTCGACCAGCTTTCATGGGAGCAAAAGCTCATGGGTTTGTTTTTCTATCCGAGAAGTACGGCTTTTACCATGTAATTAAGTTTCGCAACATCGTATAGAAATACCGTGGGGGTCAGAGAAGAGCCTCGAACTAACTTTGGCGCCTCACAACCATTTTGTTCATGGAATTACGAACTTTGTATTTGCTTTCTATGATCATAGGGCAATCACGGGCCATTCATTTAACCAAAAAGTTAACCACCCGCGGCGAATATCAACGAATTCTATGAACATTAGAGGTTCAGAAGCATTATAGAAATATCGAGTTGATGTAATTCCTTAAATTACCATATGTTGGGCATGCCCGAAGAAGATCATTGAATCGGTCCCATGCCTCGTAAAAAGTTTCATCAAATCGTTGTTGAAAATCTCGTGATTATCATTTCGCAAGATTTGTTTGTTTTGGAAGGAGGGAAAAAATGTGTACAGATTTGAATTTTCGAAACAAGATCAATCCCAGTGAGAAATCGATCAAGGGGGTTTCTTTTAAAGCCAAATCCACGGACGGCACACACCGAGGAAACTGGGAAAAGCTAACTTTACCGAGCGTACTCTCGGGACGTTATTTCGGTGAACTCCATTCAGAAGGAAGTGATCTTTTTGAAATACGGATGTGGAGCATGAGGTCAACTTTGTTCATGTCGAGAGAAATTGGTTGTTATTTGAACGAGGGTAAAGCAACCGTGCTAAGCTCAAAGTTTGTACGCGGGTGATTTTCGGGACAAATTATGGCGTACCTTCGTAACCCATAGTGGGTGCTTGCGAGCAATTGAGTCCAGTAGTACTAGTAATCATCCATCGTTACAAAAGGGAGGTGCTTGATTTTCATAGGTTCAAACAAGATTAAATGGTTCAACAAAAGCGTGTGACTTGTTTGTTTATGACGGTTAGAATTACGAGATTGATAATGAGTGCGCATGCCTAAAAATTAAAAGAAAATTTATACTAATTATTTTTTTTTTTTGGTTTTAATTTTTTTTTGGTTTTTCAACAAAGAATCAACAATATATTTTAAAACAGACAATGAATAAGATCACTTAAACCTGATCATCAACTCGCTCTCGTAACTCATCCTAAAGAAAAAAGCCACAAAGGAGTTTTGTTTAAACGTTAAAAGTGAGCCGTCCGTCGCGAGAGACGCAAAAGTAGTTTTTGATTCTTGGTTCATGAACTTATTGATGGATTAATACTTCAACTTGAAAGTAGTATTGAGTGGTGTTCTTTTACCAACTTTGATGAATATTTTTTTAAGGACAATGATTTTTATATTTTTGGTATTTCGTTTTTTTTTTATATTTTGAATTTTTTTTATATTTTATATATTATTTATACTAAAAAAAGAAAAGAAAATTCTTTTTGTATTTTTTTATGAAAATAAACCAAAAAACATCACTCTGAATACGTGGATCCTCAAACAAAAATTTTCAAACGGCTTCAACAATCGGATACAATCTTCCTAGGAAGCGGCGCCAAGAACTGATCGAGTTTGATCTACACCTTTTTTAAAATATATAATATATAAATATAAAATACTTATATAAATATATAAATATAAATATAAGAGGGTAAGAATAAAAAAATCACAATTATAGTAATCCGGGAGTATGATTCCCGGGTCGTTTCCCCAACGAGGAATGCAATTGAAAGCCGAGAGTCGTTTTGAGAATCGATGCTTGAATGGGACAAAATTGGGATTGGTTTTCTAAATCTATGGGAAAATTAAGGCACTAAAATTAACTAAGGCAACAAAAATTTGAACTAAAACGCAAAACCGGGATCCTAAAAACGCGCTAAATTATCAACTAATTCAAATTAAAAACCTACAAAATATTTTAATGCATGTAAACCTCAAAAATGACAAAAGAAAATTTTCTAAAAAAGATTTATATTTTTTTTCTGGCTTTTTAATAATTTTTTTATGAATTAAAAACTAATTTAATCTATTTAAAATCCTAGAAAATAGCAAATTAATACCTAAAAATTCTAAAAAATGATATTCTACCTTAGAAAAGTCTAAAATATGATAAAAACTCAAAAAACTATTTTTAACTACTTTTTATAATAAAAATCTATTTTCTAAAATTAATTTAAAAAGCTAAAAATCAAAATTAAAATCTAAAAGTGGTAAAAATGATTTTAATGCTTGTAAACCTAAAAATATTTATTCTAAATCTAAAAACTATTTTTTGTAATTTTCTGAATTAATTTTCTATTTTTTAAGACTTTTTAAAATTTTAACTTTCGAAAAATAGTTAAAAATAACAAATAAGTATGAAAAATTACAGGAAAATCCTAAGAGCTATACAGATCCTAGGAAAAATAAGCTGGTTAAGCCAGCTTATTGAATAAGCTCAGAAAAGCTCAAAATAAGCCACGAAGTGGCTTGGACTTATTGGGCTCAAAACGTTTACAAGTATATATTATATGCAAAGTATAACGCAAAAGACCCAAGGGCACGATGTGTAGTAGGGAGTGTTGTTAAAATGTTTGGTTGATGGGGTTGAGGTCCCAGGTTCGAGCCCTGGCTCACTTGGGACTTCCCCTTTCCTAAACGTTTTTGTTTTGCATCATTTTTTTTACAACTTTTTAAATAAGCTAGAAATAAGAAGCTTTTGCAAAAAACACTTTTTATATAAGCCAAAAATAAGCACACAAAAAAGCAATGAAAGACTAATAGATTTCAAAGACTTAAAGACTAAAAAAAACTAAATTGTATGGCTACTTAAGCACAAATAAGCAAATACAAGACACAACTAAGCTATCACAAGTAATAAGCTCTATCTAATAAGCTCTAAAGAACAAAAATAAGCCAACAAAATAAGCTTAAACTAAGCTAAATGATAGCAGTGCTAAAAAGGACTTTTATACTTAGAGTTTTAAGCTAAAAATCCTAATAAGAAAATCAATAGCACAATAAGTTTTCTACCTTAAAAGAAATAAGCTAACATGAATTTAACTAACTTAATAAGGAATTCTAAGCCTAACTTATGCAGAAACAATAAGCAAATACGCAAAAATACGCAAAAGAGCAAAATAGCTAAAAACGGGCATACCAAACAACACAAAAGGGAATTTTGAGCTTAAAAAAGCTTAAAAGATGGATCACCATGCTAAACAACTTATAAGCCCTTATAGCTTATCCAAAAAGCTACTTAAATCCTCAATCAGAAAACAGTTTGAAAAACTTATAAGCCAAGAAAAAGCTTGATGAAAAAGTTATTTCACACAGATACAACACTTAGCAAAATTTTCAATCTTTGCAAACTACCAATTTTGAGCTTAAAAATAAGCACACAGTCAGAACCTTATGGCAATGAGACCAACAAACAGATCAAGTTTAAACATCAAAGAACACATAACAACAATCAAAAAGCAGTTTGAATTACAGGATAAGCCAAAATAAGCAAATCAAAAAGTTGTTTCTTCTATTTTTCACACTTTGCAAAATTTTTGACAGGAATGGCAAAACACAAGTCAACAAATGCAGGTCTTATGGACTTTGTTTTAGCACTCAAACAAACACATAAACATCAAAATCTCACAAAAATCACAAGTCTAATCAAATAAGCTTATATAATAAGCTATATGTTCTCAGATTCAAACAACTCTTTGTATAACCAATGATTTTGATATTTTTCACTTAAAAACTTAAACAAAATGACTTTTATGACTACTTTTAACTAATCTAAACTGACTCAAAAGCACAAAGTAAGTTTTGACCCATTTTCACCCATTATACCTACTGTCCCAAACACCCCTTTATAATCATTAAATCCAAATTCAGCTTATCAAAATGAGATTTAATGATCACAAATCAAATACCAGATATTAAACAGCTTATAACAAACTTAATGAACCAATATAAGCAATCAAATAAGCCAGATTAATAAGCTACTTAACTATGCTACTATTTTTTGTTTTTTAACTGTTTTATAGCAAAATTATGCAAACTAAGATTTAAACTATAACATTAAGCATCTAATAACTATAAAAAAAACATTAATAAGCAGGTTTAAACAGAATTAAGCAAATAATAAGCAACTTTTAAGCTAATATGAATGAATAAGCTAAGATATGCAAAATAAGGTAGAACTGAAAATTTAGAAAGAAATGTACCTCACACCTCAGCTAAACAGAGGTGTCTGCTCTTATGAGCTTAAATCAACAAGCTCCAGCTTGTTTAGAACAAGCTGGTAGGGTCTAATAAGCCCTTCCCGAATTGGCTTATCATCCTTATCCAAATCTTAGGTAAATTTAGGGGGTGAGTTTGTTTGAATAAAGCTCAGTTAAGATTTGAGAACTTAAGTGAGAGTATAGCAAGTTTATGAATGAATTTGAGAGCTTATTGAGCTTTGTCAGAGTATAAAAGAGCTTTTTAAACCATTATGCATTTAAGTAAAAACAGGAATTAACAAATGAACAATATGAAAACTAAACTTTTATTGATATTAAGACTGAATACAAGCTTAAAAGAAGAAAATTACATTTAAATGAAAAGACAATAAGGTAAAAATTACATAAAAATAAGCTATTTTCAAAACTAAAAACTATATCTATGAGTGAGGATTGAGCTCCTTTTATAGGCAAGAGAGGAGGTTTCCAGGCCCTTACACGCTCCTCCTTGATCTCTAAATCTTTGCCCTTCTATTCTTGCAATCATTTGATACTCTTTCTTATCCGTTGGATCAAAGTGTGAGCACACGGATTGCCAGCGTGGCATTCCTTGTGTCAGAGGCTTTGTGCTTTTATTACACTGGATTTAGTGTAATTTTCCACTTCTTGTGTGTTTGTTAGGAGCCCACGTGTCATTCCTTTATCCTTCTTGACCAATCATAGCTGAGATGTGATGTTTTGCTTTGCTAAGTTGTGGCTTAGTACTTGGAATCTTCTTTTGGCCACGTCAATTGCATTTTACCCTTTGTTTTTGACAGGGTAAATGGAGGAGAACGACGATGAACAGTAATATAGATTCCCGCGCCCTTTTCTTTTCTTTTTATAACTTTGTTTGACTGAGTGGGTTTGATTTAGGCCCGGGTAAAAAGGATTGGGCCATGGTTTTATTAAAAAGGAATGGGTCGATTATAATTGGTTTTAGGTTTATATAAGAGATAACGACTGTTATCTCTTTAATAAAAAGGAGATAACGGTGTTAGGGTTTAGGGATTATTTGTGAATTTGGTATAACATTTAGTCTCTTTTTTGGGTATTTTGAGGGTTTTGGCATTTTGTGGGTTGACCATTGCTGACCAAGGGTTGACTTTTGATGACCTTTTGCTAGAAACTTCCGGCTCTTGTGCACTCTATCCGTTCACGTGTTCGTGTTTGTCTGGTTTTGACCGTTTTCTGGTGATTTTTGCATTATCCGTACCTACATATCACAAATGACAAAACAAGCAATATACAAGCATAATTTGTACAATTTTTTCATTTATAGGCCATTTTTGGTATAGAAAGGATATGTGATTTCTCACATATCAATTAGCACCGTCGGAAATGGAAGAATTGTCCACTCAACTACAAGAACTTTCTGACAAAGGATTTATATGACCAAGTTCCTCACATGGGGAACTCCTGTTTTATTTGTCAAAAAGAAAGACGGCTCTTTTTGGATATGTATCGACTACCGTGAACTTAACAAGCTTACTATAAAGAATCGATACCTACTTTCGAGAATCGACGACTTGTTTGATCAGTTACAAGGATCAAGTGTGTACTCGAAGATTGACTTAAGGTCTGGTTATCACCAACTCAGAGTTCGTGACATGGATATTCCAAAGACTGCATTTAGGACCCGCTATGGTCACTACGAGTTCCAAGTGATGCCTTTCGGGTTGACTAACGCGCCGACAGTATTCATGGACTTGATGAACTGGGTATGCAGACCATACTTAGATAAATTTATGATCGTGTTCAGCGATGATATCTTGATCTACTCGAAGACCAAGGAAGAACATAATGCACATCTTGGACTAATTTTAGAGTTGCTCAAGAAGGAAGAATTGTACGTCAAGTTCTCGAAGTGCAACTTTTGGCTGTCGAAGGTACAATTTCTTGGACAAGTGATGGATAGTGAAGGCATTCACGTTGATCCTGCGAAGATATAGTCAATCAAGGATTGGGAATCACCCAAGACTCCAACAGAAATTCGCCAATTTCTAGGTCTTGCCGGTTACTACTGAGGATTTATCAAAGGTTTCTCCAAGATTGCCAAGCCTATGACGAAGCTGACTCAGAAAAGTGTAAAGTTCAATTAGGGTGAAAAGGAGTAACTGCTTTCCAGACATTGAAGCAAAAGTTGTGTAGTGCATCGATTTTGGCATTGCCCGAAGGAAGTGAAAACTTCATAGTATATTATGATGCTTCTCACAAGGGACTAGGCGCAGTGTTGATGCAGAAGGAGAAAGTCATAGCTTATGCATCCCGCCAACTCAAAATCTATGAGAAGAACTACACGACACATGATTTAGAATTTGGAGTTGTGGTGTTCGCTCTCAAGATGTGGAGACATTACCTTTACGGCACGAAGTGCGTTGTACTCACTGATCATAAGAGTTTGCAACATATTCTAGATCAGAAAGAGTTAAATGTGAGACAACATAGATGGTTAGAGCTGTTAAGTGACTACGATTGTGAGTTACGTTATCACCCGGGAAAGGCGAATGTGGTGGCTGATGCGTTGAGCCGAAAGATTAGACCTAAGCCACTACGAGTTCGAGCCTTGGTTATGAAAATTGGTTTAAACCTCCCTGTGCAGATCTTGAATGCTCAGGTTGAGGCAAGAAAGGAAGAGAATTATGGAATAGAATATTCGTGTGGCATGATTAAGAATCTGGAGCTACGTGCCGATGGAACGTTGTGGTTGAAGAATAGAAGTTTGATACCCTGTTTTGGTGACTTGAGAGCTTTGATTATGCATGAGTCACATAAGTCAAAGTATCCAATCCACCCTGGATCAGACAAGATGTACCAAGATTTGAAAAAGCTATACTGGTGGCCCAACATGAAAGCAGAAATTGCCACGTATATCAGTAAATGCATGACTTGTGCAAAGGTTAAAGCAGAATACCAAAAACCATCTGGTTTGTTGGTTCAACCCATAATCCCAGTATAGAAATGGGAGAACATTGCTATGGATTTCGTTACTAAGTTACCTAAGACGATGTCTGGTCAAGATACAATTTGGGTAATTGTAGACCGACTCACATTTCTTACCAATGAAGGAAATCGACTCAATGGAGAAGTTGACGAGATAATACTTGAAGGAAGTAGTCTCGAGACATGGAGTGCCAGTTTCGATTATTTCTGATTGAGATAGTAAGTTTACGTCTCATTTCTGGAAATCGTTGAATGAAGCCCTAGGTACTCAATTGGATATGAGTACGGCTTACCACCATAAACAGATGGTCAAAGTGAGAGGACCATCCAAATGTTAGAAGACATGATACGAGCGTGTGTGATGGACTTCAAAAAGGGATGGGACGGATATCTACCATTGATAGAGTTCTCCTACAACAACAGCTATCATACGAGTATTAAAGCTGCACCTTTTGAGGCGTTGTGTGGTCGCAAGTGTCAGTCACCTATCTGTTGGGCTGAGGTGGGAGACGCTCAGCTTACTGGCCCGGAAATTATTTATGAAACAACAGAGAGATAATCCAAATCAAGCATCGTCTACAAGCTTCACGTGATCGACAAAGGAGGTACGCTGATAAGAGACATAATCCATTGGAGTTTCAAGTTGGGGATAAGGTTATGTTGAAAGTATCGCCCTGGAAAGGAGTGATACTTTCGGCAAACGAGGAAAGCTGAACCCTTATTATATTGGACCTTTTAAGATTCTCGCCAAAGTTGGAACAGTTGCATATCGACTTGAGTTACCAGAGAAACTGAGCCATGTTCATAGTACTTTTCACGTCTCAAACCATAAGAAGTGCTTATCCGACGAATCGCTCGTTATTCCGTTGGACGAAATCCACGTCGACGACAAGCTCAATTTCATTGAAGAACCGATTGAAATTATGGACCACGAAGTTAAATGTTTGAAGCAAAGTCGCATTCTAATCGTGAAGGTCCGTTGGAATTCAAGAAGAGGTCCCGAGTATATTTGGAGCGCGAAGACCAAATGCAGAAAAAGTACCCTCATCTTTTTGGTAACCCTGAATCCGTATCTCAAGCTACGTCCTGAGCTTTGAGGAAAAAGATCTTTTAACGGGTAAAGGATGTCACACCCTGTAAATTTTAGGTTAATAATTTATACTTTTCTGAACATTACTTTTGACTTTCATACGTTACGTTTGAATCTGACAGTTTACCAGGAAGTTAAACTGCGTAAATCTAAAAAACGCCATCGGGCGCGTCCCGGCATCGGTTATTAATAAATTTAGGTCTTATATGAGATATTTTAACTTTTCTAAGTGTTTCGTGATTTTTAATCACTTCCGATATTAATTTTATGGTTTTATCTTTTAAATTGCGTTTTTGACCAAACGGAACCCCGGAAACTCAAAATCTTTTCGCGTAAACTCGAGTTATCATCCGACAAGCATTGTAATGGTAAAATTTTCGTTCACCTCCTTGTCTTAGCCAAGTTGGATGCCTAAACTAACAACACAAGTCAACATTGCAACCGAAATTAAAGATTAGCATACTTATTTTGAAACATGCACCATATGTCAGTAAACAAAGGAAAAGTACATATGAGAGTGTCACTCTCATGTGTAACCTCCCCATGTAACCTCATGCATGTGATACTTACACATTCTTACACTCTTTGACTAGTAATTTTGAACCATGATCATGTTGCTTAAACCTTAGCTAGAAAATTTGAACCCATGGTCCTTGTGGCTTAGTTTCGGCCGAGCAAAGGTGTACACACACCTTTGGTGTATGTTGGTTACTTACTTGTACATATGGTCACCCTTAACCTAATCCCTTCCTATAAATACCTTGCATACTTTAACTTAGGGTTTCATTCTCATTCATAGCATCAAAAATCATACATCTCATCTCTCTTTCTCCCTTGCTTGCTTACGGCACAAACACCCTCTCTAGGGTTTTCATTTTCTTTGATTCTTTTTAAGATCCAAGTATTCTAAGTTCATTTCTAAGGGTTCCTAAGGTAGATCCAAGTATTGGTTCATTGATTTCCAAAGGTTTTCTCAAGATTATAAAATTAGGGTTTCTAATTTTATAAGTGGGTTTTATAGATCTAGTTATTTTGGGAATAGATCTTGTGATTCTCTACTTGTTTCTTTATTCTTGTAAGTATTTCTTGGTCATCTCTTGTTTCATTTCCTTTATTCATATAAATATTGTTCAAGTTTAAGAATCCATGTGTTTGTATTACTTTTTAAAAAGAAATGATAAAAGTAACTTGACAACTTTTATAAAAATGGAAGTATTATGTTTGTTGTTTTATAAGCTATGGTGAGATGAGTTGAAAAGTGGGTTGCAACAATAAATATGATGAGATTAGGTTAGATTTATGTGTGGTTTTGTTGTGGATTAGTTGTGAACGGAGATTAGGCTAGACTAGGTACTATTGTGAAGTTTGGGTGGATTTTGGTTGCGTTTTTGACAAAAAGTACTTATTGTCCCAAAATTGTTTTGAGGTTTTGAGCAACCTAAAAATGTTCTCATTAGGTGTAAAAGTAGTTTTTGAAGAGCTTGTTTCGAATAGATAGTTTTTCACATATCACACTTTAAAATCGGACTTAAAACGTCCAAGTTATAGCCAAATGAAACTTGAAACATTTTTCGGCAAAACCAAATGAATAGTGTGCTGATGTGAATAGTAAAAGGGGTATTCGGACACTTTTAGATATTTTTGGACTTTCTAAACTCTAGCGAAACATATAGTAACGCATATATATAGATTAGCATCATTTGAAGACGTCATTAACATATTTTAGGAAAAACGTCAACATAGCAAAAACGGATGATAAAAATTTACTAAACAAATAGTATGTTTGGTAAAAACTTAGCGATCGGACTTGGAAGTTTAAAGCGATTATGTTAGTTAGCGATTTTGAAAATTTGAAACATTAACAATAAGGGGACGGTATTAACCTCTTAAAACTAAAAATGTTTCTAAAATAGAAACTTTCTCAAAGTAGTAATTCTTGGATGAACGGCAAGACTTAACCAAAAACTTTGTAATTTTATTTAGTCATCCTTATTAACAAACAACGCAAAAACACATATGGATGTCTTTTTCATTGAAAGTGTGTCGTACAAGTTTCGGTTATCTTTCGTTTACCTAAGACGCGTCATTTAATTAGGTCGCGTGTAGGACCTTTCGGCTTTATTTCTTCCTCGTTGATTATCGATTCACCACTTTCTTAAGGTGAGTTCATAGCCCCACATTTTACCGATTTTTAAATGCTTTATACTTTGGGGTGAGAAACATTGTTCGCTTTTAAAATTGGACACAAGTTCTTAAACTGAGATTTACATGTATTATTGTTTACTAAGTTGCTTACAAACCACTATTACCCGAACTATCATGAACCGTTAGTCACCTATGGCCAATTAGATTGGTTAAGTGAGCGCGAATGCATAAATAGATCTATTGGGACTAATTATCCCTATGTGCTTTGGTTCCACTTAACGAAGAACAAACGGATATATGTCATGTCGATGTGCGTTGTGGTAGTCTTTGGTTTGGGAAACCAGTTAAGGGCAGGAATACTATGTGGCATGATACGATATGCCATGTTGTTATTAGCATTGGTGTCATGAGCTTAGCGTAACAGTAAATACTTTTTATGTGATGCTGTATCTGTTATAGTAGGTCGCATACTTTTGAATTCTTTGTGGTCCATTCTTGTATTAACTTAAACCAATGAATTCACCGAAAAACCAACATTATGTTGACGTTTTAAAACATTTTTTTCTCAGGTGCTAAGCTTGGCTTGATTCTGATGCTAAATGGAGTCCTAGTGCTATGTGACTTCACCAATTTCAGCTTATCTATTTAATATACACGTTGTCATTATCAAACTTTTATTATGCTTCTGCTACATTTAACTTTCTTATAGACGTTTTTAAAAACTAAATTAATTTTCTTTATGGCAACGAGTATAACAATTTTGTCCAAACGTCTATGATTAGTAGTCGTTCTTTATTGTCTTTGTGTTCGGATTGTTATGGACGTCACGCCCTCGGCACAAACGTATTCTGTCCGGCCCCGCTGGGGTTGACACAAGCAGTATTTTACTATACTTCAGCCCAAAATACAGTTGGTAAGATAGGGAGTCTCTTGCATAGTCCTAGCTGCCTCAATCAGATTTCTGTTCTTTCTCTCAGCAACTCCATTTTGTTGTAGAGTTCTGGCAACACAAAATTCCCTTTTTATCCCTTTTCATCCACATAATTTATTCATTTCCCTGTTTTTGAATTCTGTCCCATTATCACACCTGATTACTTTAACCTTATGGTTTAATTGGTTTTCTATTTCTGTTATAAATCTCTTAAGAATCCCACTAGTCTCATCCTTAGAGGCTAAGAAGAAAACCCAGCTAAACCTGCTAAAGTCATTAGTCACTACAAGGCAATATGTTTTATGGTTGATTATCCTAACAGAAATAAGTCCATATGCAACATCTATAAGGGTTGGCTGATAGAGCTCATAAGTTTAGCCTTACAGGAAGCCTTGTGTTGCTTTCCCTTCTGACAAGCAACACAAGTATGGTCATTGTCAAAAATCTTTAAAGGAAGACCTCTTACAAGGTTTCCCTTCACAAGTTTATTCATTATTTTAAAATTCACATGACTTAGTCTCCTATGCCATAATTTAGACTCATCAATTATGGCTTTTGCAAACAAACAAGTTAAATCTCCAGAAGGAACAACATTCTTTGAATCAAATATGTACATATTGCTTTGCCTGGGAACTCTAAGCAGTACTTGGCTTTCATCAAGTAGCTTTAAATCAAGAGACAAAACAAGACATTCAGTTTTAGCGAGAAAAAAAAAAAAAAAAAAGAAAAAAACAACTGTTTTTCTTGTCACACATTTGTGAGACAGAGAAAAGATTAAACTTTAGTTCTTTGTCAAAAAACATATCTTTAAAGTCTAACTTATCTATTCTTATATTTCCTCTTCCTGTTATCTTACCACCTCTAGCACTTCCACCAAAAGCAACAAAACCTCCATCAATATCTTGATAGTTAGTAAAAAAGTCTTTATTCCCTGTCATATGCCTAGAACATCAACTTTCGAATATTCCTTTGTTCTTCAAAGCTTGTTGTGGATTTCCCTACACAAAAGTAAGAGAGTCAGTGTCTCTTGGGGACCCAAGCCACTACTGACTTGAGTCTGCCTTGTAGATATATATAATTTACTCTTTTTGAGACCTATGATCCACTATTGTCTTTGGAGACATTATTTAAATCAGTCATTTTAGGTCTCCAAACATAACCTGTTGAGGCCTTAACAGCAGTGACCCCAGTTCCCTTAACAGTACTAACTGCTGTTTGCCCAACAGTATTAACACCATTTACTTTGACAGTATTAACTTTTTCATTTGAAATCCTCGTATTTGGTGCTGTTGATTTATAAAAACCTCTATAATAGGGTGAATTGAGACTTATGAAAAAGCAATTTGTTTTTAAATTTGAAACATTACACTTATTTGTATAAGTAGCAGTATTAACTGGTCTAAATGTACTAGTTGAGTGTTGTTTACTCTTGAAGGGCTAGCTAGGCAGTACTAACTGGTAATCTTTCCAAACCTTGTCCAAGACTGCAGATGGAACAAATTTATTATTGATGATTTTTTTCTTTAGCATTGTTCCAAACTGGCCTACTATGACCGGTAACTTCTCCCATATCTTTCAAAATAGATTTAACCATTCTCTTTTCATGAAAATCACAGTCTTTTATTAGATGGCTGTAACTGTCACAAACAAAACAAGCTTTATTTGTAAACCCAAATCCTAACCCTAGTTTTTGAGTCATTTGTCCATTCTAATCTCTTCTATCTACCTTAGGATTTTAAGTGATCATCCTAGGTTTTTTAGCTTGTTTAGGTTTAACAGATTCATTCCTAGCATTAGTAAACTCAATCGTTTTAAAACTAGGTTTATCTGTTGCTTGAAAATCGTTAGATTGAAAAATGTCATCATCATCACTAACCCAATCTTTAATGATAACTTCACTAGGCCTAACAGATTCAACTCTAGGCATTTCAATGTATTGCTAGTTTGAGAGATACTTGTTTCAACTTGAGACACACTAGCACTAGTCTTATTTGTTGTAGGCCTATAAACAGAATCATCCTCATCCAATCTACTAAACGATAGGTCAGCAAGTGGAGGCATGTAGTTCCCAGTTAAAGGAGGAGGATGAAACAAAATTAGATAAAATGAACAACATGATATCCATTATCCTTTTTGTACCTATCATTTGTTTGATTGTCATATCCATCACTTGAACGACTATCAAAGATACTATTAAACAATTCACTACCACTTGAATCATTTTCATTCAATTGATCTCCATATCCTAGACCAGTTTTATCTTTAGAACTTATTTGACTAATAATCAGTTTATTTAAGTTTTTAGAAGATGTTTCAAACTGTTCTAGTTTAGCTTTTAAATCATCTTTTTCTCTTAAGGTTTCATCTAACTGATTTTTAAGTCTAGTGACAGCATTAATTTTATCTTTTACTTCAAATTCTAAGACTGTAATATTTTCTTCATAGACAACTTTATTTTTTTGATGAACAACTAACTGTGCCTCTACAGATTCTAGGCCTAACTGATAAGCTATAATTTCTAGATTAGCCTTACTAAGAGTTTGTCGCTGTTCATCAAACTATTTTTGAAGTTTTTTATATGTTTTTACACAATTTTTAGAACAAGATTGTACTTCTGTGTCAGACCCTGAGGAGTTTGAAGTGTAGGCCGTGAGAGCAAACTCAGTTGGTTCATCTTGAGCTATTTAACTCCAGTCATATCCCAATCCATCTTGGACAATCAAAGCATTGTCCTGAACAACCAATGCATCAGAGGTCTCTACTTTAGTCCTTCTGGTGTTATCCCTGCTCCTATACCCTGCATCTCCATTCATGTTCCCTTGATTTCTTGGTGCTCTACATTCCCTTGCAAAATGGCCCCTTCTATGACAGTTAAAGCATTCAACCTTAGTTTTATCAAAAGGGTTTTAGCCGTACAATAGCAACGTACTTTCTCAAATGTTTCATTTTGGTACTTGAACTTTGTTTTGTTCCACTTAATGTAACGAACTTTCAAGTTTTGTGTTAATTTGCACCAACTTTGACTGGCAACCAAGAAAAAGTTAAAAAACCGGAAAAAGCCTACGTGGCATGTTTAATACTTTTTCTAATGTTCCGTTTTGGTACGTGAACTTTTTTCTAATGTTCCGTTTTGGTACGTGAACTTTTTTATACACACGTTTTTATACACACGTTTTTATGCTCACGTTTTTATACACTTTTTATACACGTTTTTATATAAACTTGTATACGCGATTTTATGCACACATTTTTACACATATTTTTATACACATTTTCATACAAATATTTTTACACATACTATTATACACGTGTATAAAAATGTGTAACAAAATGTGTATAAAAATATGTATAAAATGTGTGTATAAAAACTTGTATAAAAATGTGTATAAAAATATTTGTATAAAAATATGTGTATAAAAATGTATATATAAAATGTGTATAAAAATATGTATAAAAATGTGTATAAAATAACATGTGTATATAAACGTGTGTAAAAATATGTATAAAAATATGTGTATAAAAATATGTGTATAAAAATATGTATAAAAATGTGTATAAATATATGTGTTTAAAAATATGTGTATATAAACGTGTATAAAAATGTGTATAAAAATGTGTGTATAAAAATGTGTATAAAAACGTGTGTAAAAATATGTGTATAAAAATATGTGTTTATAAATATTTATATAAAAACGTGTATAAAAATGTGTGTATAAAAACGTGTGTATAAAAATGTGTATAAAAACGTGTGTATAAAAATGCTTGTATAAAAATGTATATATAAAAACGTGTATAAATTTAAAAAATAATTATAAAAAAAATAAACAACCGTTAGTATAAAGGACTAATGTTGCAAACGTTCATTGGCTAAAAAGCCTAACGTTGCAAACGGCCGTTAAGTGGAACAAAAATATAGCTGGTTTCGGTAAAACAAGTTTGATGGTGCAAATTAACACAAAACGTGAAAGTTCGTTACTTTAAGTGGAACAAAAAAAAGTTCACGTACCAAAACGAAACAATAGAGAAAGTATGTTACTATTGTACGGCTAAAACCCTTATCAAAACCTACAGGTTCTTTGCCATTGAAGATTAACTTTCTTCCAGTCTTCTTATAAAATCGCTTAACCCTCATAGAGATCATGGCCACCTGCCATTTAAGGTCCATTTCTTCCAAATCATCATGATCAATCTGCTCTAGGTCTTCGTCATCCAGTTGTGGACTATTTGACTGATTAACAAAGAATGAGAACATTAGATCATCAGTATATGATGATGAAGAGGCTTATCCCTGAGAATTATGGCCTGATGCAGAAGAAACAACATTAGCAGTATTAACTTCATTAATGCTGCTAGTGTCTTCTGTAGAGAGAAATGCCACATTCTGAGAGTTTAAAGATGATCCAGAGGAACCTTTGATAACAACTTCAAACACTTTTAGGTTATTGTATAGATCATCAATATCCAAATCATCTATACCATCTTTGTTCCTCATGATCAAGGCTACATTGTTCCATGATGAAGGTAGAGCTCTTAAAAATTTCTGATTTGCATTTTCATTAGGAACAGTTGCACCATGAACTTCTAGAAGGCTGATAAGTTTTTGAAACCTATCATATGCTTTATCTAAGCCTTCTGTGTCAGATACAATTTTTTTTTCAAATTGTTGCCTCAAAACAGTCTTCTGCATCTTCTTAGATTCAACATTGCCACCAAATCTACTCTTGATAGCAGCCCACAGAGAATTTGCATCCTTTATTCCATGGAACCTCAGTTGATACTCATCAGGAATAGCCAAGAGCAAAATGCTTTTAGCTTTTCTTTCTCTTTATCTTTGTAATAGTGCTTGAGCAGTCTTTGGAGGTACTTCAGTTACAACACCTTTTTCATCAGTTGTTACTTGTATAGGACCATTACCATTCAAGATCACTTTCCATAAACTATAATCTGTGTTACTGAGATTGTTGGGAATTATGTTTTCCTAACTTAGTATCGACAGTACTAATAGTTAGTACTGATAGTTATAGTTAGTACTGACAGTACAAAATGTTAAGTA
>BQNB010021445.1:0-64258 GCA_026074375.1 Tanacetum coccineum | reverse complement strand
GCGGTATAAAATTCTTCTTCGCCAGTATTAAGTTAGTACTAGCAGTACTAACTTTTACTCTAGCATTACTAACCAGTTAGTACTATTAGTTATAATCTGAGCAGTATAAACATTTTGACTTGGCAGTACTAAGTGTAAAGACCTTTAATTCCCAATAGCAGGAAGGCCTTGAAGAATGATATTGGTAGCTTTCATATCATAATCAACTTAAATTTTCTCAGCAATAGATAATTCAGCATATTTCTTTGTTCTGGTCACACCGTTCTCTTCAATTGTAGGCCAAATGAGAGGACCATGTTCAACTGATTCAAGCATCATTCTTTCGTGCTCTTTATTTTGCATGTATAATTCTATTTGACTTTTCTAAGAATCATACAGGTCTTTGTCCAACATAGGTGGACGATTGTCAGCACCGGAGAGTATCATATACTCAGCAAGAGTATTCTTTTGTCTGAGTGAAATAATTGAATCCATTTCAATGTGATAAGATTAAGGTGATCGTACAGTGATTGGAGGTTGTTGTGTTAAAGTGAGGTTTGATTAATGAAGTTGAGGCTTTCGGAATACACTGGATTTTACAATTCTTGATAAAACTGGGAAATCAAGTTTTCACGGGATTTTACAAATCAAAGAACAACCGTATAATTCACTTAATGAACGTGCATATTTCTCCCAAGGAAAGCGTATAAATCACCCAAGCAAAATACGTATAAATCACCTTTGTAAAGAAGTATGTATAAATCGCCCTTGAAAAATACACACGTATAATTCGCCTTCACAAAATTGATGTATAAATTGCCTTAGCAAAGTATCACGTATAAATCGCCTTTGTATAATTCGCCCTTGATAAGACGATGTATAATTCGCCCTTAAAAACGTATAAGTCACCTTTAGAAAGTGAATGTATAAATCGCCTACACAAACGTATAAATCACCGTTGGAACACTACACGTATAAATCGCCTGTTGGAACCTACACGTATAAATCGCCTGACCAAAGCGTATGAATCGCCTGAAGGAAAAGATACGTATAATTCGCCTGACCAAAATGTATAAATCGCCTGAAGGAAAAAATACGTATAATTCGCCTATGTGTATAATTCGCCCAACAGTGTTCGAAACTCAAAAACTAAAAATCTTAAAAGGACTCACTTTGTGACGTTTTTACCCAATTTTCTTGTACTTCTTACCTATCTAAGACTATTAGAACCTTAAAAACACAAACTTTAACATTTTTGACATACAAAATTTGAAATCAAGATTCTTGGTATAAAACCCTCTTTTTAACCAAAAAGACTCGAAAAGATGATATTTTTTATGGTTTTTGAAAGATTTTCTTGTACTTCTAGTCTATACTAAGATAACTAAGAAAGAAAGTTAAAAGCTTTATGGTTTTTAAACCCTCAAAAAGTGAAACCTTTTTGAATGGATTCGAACAAAAAACACTAGTAAAATAAGTAGACAAAACGCACATAAAACCTACATAAACACCCCATGTCTCTTGATACCAACTGTAGAATATCTTAACACATGTATGAGATTCACTTTGGGTTTTTAGAGAGGAAAAGAGATGGTTGGATGAACACTTAGAGAGAGAAAGAAAAAGGATAATATTAGCTTAGTGTAATGTGAGAAATGAATAACCAACACCCTCTCCATATGTGGAGAGGGTTTATATATGTCATACCAAGGCCGGCCATGGGCCCTTAGTGGGCTTGTCCATGGGCCTTTGGCCAGGTTAGCTTACTAACATAACATTACTAATTACTACGAGCTATGACTACCTATATTGGAAGTGACCGATACTTTTCCATATTTCTAACAATCACTTTCATCATCATCACCCACAAACAAACTAGGGCAAGTAGTACTACCGTATGATTTGGCCAAGGCAGATCTAGTGCGCTTAGCAACATGGCTCGAAGTGGCACCAGAAGTAGAGGCCTTTCGCTTTTGAGAAGCTTCGGCCTTAGAAACAATCTTGGAACTAGGGGTATAACAACCTATAATTTTTCAGTATTTCATCAATGTAATATCTACTTACTATGTTAAGTACTATTTTTTCACGGTAATAAAATTTCGTTTCATTCTGTTCCATTACGTATCATAATTTACATTTCCAAAGTAAACATGCTCACATAACAACCTATACATAAATATGTCAAGCAAACATCATAACATGTCAAGTCAATATCTTAATATCATTTTTACAAAGTACATTACTCATATAATGTACCATTTGTAACATTATACCAAGACAGGCTTTAAACCGTTATCGTATACCTCTAAAACCCTAATTTCATAAGAAGTTAATATCTAAAGTGAATGCATAAGCTACTAAAGCATATGTACAAGTAATATAACATCTCATTTGAAATATAAACTCCCTCCAAAATAAGGTACAAGTCTTATAGAGCACAATGTATAAATCATTAAGCATGATCTTTAAAATAGCCGTTTCACCTCTGTTTTAATAAAGAATCTTGTACAATCTATCAAGTACAAGTTACAAGCAAGTCATATACTACGTTTTCAATTCATATTCATTCTTATTTCATGAAATTACAAGAAATCTAAGTTAGAAACCCTAACCCAAGCTAAATAGTAAACCGTGACCCGTTTCTCGATTTTTATCCATTTTAAACCTCAATCACCACTCAAATCAGTTGTAATTATTCAAATTACAACATTATAAATTACATTCCATCATTACATCATCATTTCAACAACAATGTACAAGAATTAAACCTAGAAAACCCTAAACGAACCCTAATTTCAAACTATGACCCGTTTACTCATTTTCACCCATTTTAAACCCGAACCACCTATCAAATCTTGTTGTAAACTCTTAATACAAGTCTTGTGATCATTAATTTATCCTTATTAACCAAGTGTACTCGAAATTTAAGCAAGAAAACCAAATTCGAGCCCTATTTAACCCGCGACCTCCATTTTTGCAATCTAACCCATTTTGAAGCTACTCTTTGCAACCAAGCACCTTATGACTCACCTAATTGCTTCTCTAAGCAGCTTACAAGCTGATCTACCTCCATTCCTTGGTCCTAGGATGAGCCACATCTCTAACCTTGCTCCTTAAGTCTTGCCGTGTCTAAAACCACCACAAACCAACCTCCACATCACCTCTCTACCATCCTAGACCCTCCATATCACCCTTGTAGACTCCCTAACTCAGCTACTACAGAAACATGACACCTCACCTTCAAAACTTGGCATCCAAGTTGAATTTGAGTATAAATAGAGCTCAAAACCCTTCATATCAACTCATCCCCCACATCTTCCTCTATAACCCACAATAGCAGCAAGTCTTTGCTCAAGAAGTTCCTAAGAAGTCCCAAGAACAATAATCAAGAGAAAGATTGAAGCCTTGAAGCCCCGAAGTCGTTATTATCGGCGTACGAAGCTAAAAGTCCCGATTTCGACCCATTTCCAATCTATAAGCTCAAAACCAGGTTCCATAAGCTCACATTATGTTTTCATACCCTTATAATGTTCATATGATCATGCTTAAATCACTATATAAATCTTTAAACTCAAAAACATATATGTTTTACCTTTTTTATCCAAACCGAGCTCATGAAACCCTAATTTTATGTTTTTGCTTACTCTATAAGCTAAACTTGTAAAATATTGTTATAAGCTATTCTAATAAGCTTAAATAATGATATTATAACCACTTTATCAAGTCTTGATGGAATTTGAATTAAAAACCTATGCGTTTCCGTTTTAAAACCCTAATTTGACCCGTTTTGGTTTCTAGCTTAACGAATCGTTATTTTGAACTTTTGTTACATTAAACCTTCGTATTTTAGCTTATATTAATAAGCTATAACCTGTAAATTACTTTTCATATAGAAAAATATCATTATTATGGATTTTGGACTTGTTTTGTAAATCGTTTTCATGCAAGGGGTATATACTGTAACTTTTGAAAACTTATAAGTACAAGGACTATTTTTGCCATATTTATAAAGTTATAACCATAGGGGTCTATTATGTCACTTTACAAAGTGCAAGGTTTACTTTGTACATCTTTTAAACTAGAAGAACCAAACTTGTAAAAGTGAAAACTCCAAGGGTGTATTTTGCCATCTTTCATTCTTAAGGGTCTAAAATGTAACATTTTAAAAAAGTATAAAAATATGTTGAAAAAATTATAAGACATAACTTTAATTAACGCTTGTCGTGCTTATCATTTCTAGTTATTGAGCAAAACACTTAAAAACCAATTATGTTATAACTATTATATAATTCATCATCGATGTGCTTTTAAAAATCCTGTTCCGAATCTATATCGTATCACAATACTAGGGAGCTTCATATTAAGGGGTTTCATCTTGGTATTACGTTCTGACTGAGTTGTTGGGTTTACGATTTAAAGTCCCCTAGCTCCTCAAACGTTTACTAAATGACTTTTGAAATATGATGGCCCGAACAGTGATACAATAATTCCAAAATCTCCAATCAAACTCATAACAATATTAAACTCTTAGAACCAAAGTTCTAGAATACAATCTTCCTAAGACTTGACATATTTACTCAGGTTGCATGACGTGGCTGTTTACTATCATTTTGCTATATCAACCTTTCCTGTTAAGATCGTGATAAAATCGTCAGCTTTCATTTTGGAATATTTATTACAACTACCTATCAGGTGAAGTTTATAGCCTCGATTTTACTTATTTACATGCTTTATAAACCCGCGAGGGGGATACATGCTTAAACTATGAATTTTGAACAACATGATTATTTTACCATAAATGCAAGTGTTTTTCCAACTGTATGCTATCCAGATATATTATTGCCTAAGTAGCTTCCAGTGCCATTATTTCCATATCATGAACCATTAATTGCTTACGAGTGAGCGCGAATATTGTGAATAGATCTATTGGGGGTGACGACTCCCGTTTGTATACCCATTCATGGGGTAGCCAAACGCACTATATTTGACCTAATGGGTAACCTTGGCAAGTTACCTTTCCACGGGGACATCTGTTCCTCAACCAATGTCACTACGGTGATGTCCATGTTAACGTATTGGTGTCATGAGCTTAGGTGCAATAATAATGTTACCATTTTTCCATGATAATTGTATTCGTTGCAATTATTACCAATAACGGGTGTATAACAACGTAACCCACTTACCATTAAACTTGCATTCAACTGTTCTCCATGATAATACTGTTTTCCATAAATGTTTTTCCATGATAATTGTACCCGTAAAGCAATATTTCCATTACTACTGAACTTGTTATTCACCTATACAGTTCAAACCTATGAATTCACAGCAACCAATTGTGTTTGACCCTTTATGCATGTTTATCTCAGGTAATTAAGCAACTTATGGCATGGAGTGGCATGGACGTAAAGATGGCTAAAACCTGTTATCATTTACATTTTATAGTTTCAGATTTTGGGACCTGCCTTTTTAAACACTCTGATTTTAATGACTGATATGTAATCCATTTAAAAAACGTCTCTTATGCATCATTTTTCTATGATTGTGACTTTGTACTCTAAGTTATTACCCCAATTAGCTTCCGCTGCTATAAATCAAAAAAGAAAGGGTGTTACAAGGGGTACCAACGGCAAGATCCTCTGGAGTAGGATCAGATAACAAAGCATACGCCGTAAGTCAGAGGAGTGCAAATTAAAAAGAAGCCTTTGAAGGGTTGGCCTAACATCCAAATAGGGCTCCTCCTGGACCTCAACACCGGTCCACTCAGGAAGGCAGAGAAAATCATGAATACCCATAACTGCAAAAAGAAAAACAACAATAAATGCAAGCAACAGAGGCCACGGGCATAACATAAAATAGTTAAAACCCACCCCATACCATTTCCATCGGCACCCCAAAGCACCTGATCACAGACACGACTCTTCCAAACATGACTCAACCCAGATAAAACTAACACACCCTCAGGCATATCCCTTAACTTTATAACATGTGCACTCAGAAGGCGCACATCAGCCATGTTAAAAGAACTAGCAGCAGGCCTTGGATCATCAATAGCTGCGTTCGGATGTCTCCAAACCATAGCATCCGGAATAGCCCGCCGATCAATAAAAAAGAACCCACTCTTCTAATGCTTCATGCAAGAACGATTGTCATCAATACAGATTGGAGAAGGAGCACGACGCTTGGCAAATGAAAACCAATCACCTTGTTTGCAAAAAGTCTAGAAAACCCTAAACAAGGTCACCGTCGGCTCTATCTGTAAAGACCGACACAACACCTCGAAGGTAATGACCCTAGAGGACCTAACTAAGAGAAGTGGACCCTGTAATGTTCGATAAGGGCCAGAAGCCTAGAAGGAATAATGAAAAGGGAATTCGGACACCATAAAAGTCAAACATCGGATGATAAATACCAATGGCATCGTCTGGAAGCTCGGACATTACAAAATCCCCTGAGGGTAGCCGAGGGTGGATATCACGCGGTATCTTATATTTGATGATCAAATCATTTAGATCATCTGGGGTGAGTCAAGAATGGTAAAGATCCATATCTTTTTTAGCCATAATTAAAAAGTAGGAAGCAAAGAAAAAGGTACCTAGGAAAGGGAAGAATCCGGAGCAATGTAAGCAGCGACAGAAAACAAAAATGATAGATCCAGAAACAATGTGTTTTTTACTATACCAGGGGTAAAACGAAAAGTAAAAGGGGCTGCTATTTATAGGGAAAGAAGGAAAGGACTCGACGATTAGGAAGTTATCACATGACACATCACAAAGAAAACGTATGGACAAAAAACAAGCCACGTTCGCAAAAGCAGGACATTAATGTCGCAAAGCACATTTAAGTCTAGCATTAACAAGCTAGCTTGGCAGATACTAGACTGGGTGGACATGATGAGGTATAGTCTCCCTCAGAACATCCGAAGGATAAATCTGGCTTAGCTGCTTCTGCCAAACTAACACGGGTTGAACTAAACAAACGCTCAGGAGATGCAGACTTATCGAAGGACAAGTCAGGTCCGGAGTCACCACCAGAATTCAGGAGAAGCTGGTATGTCGAAGGACATATCAGGTCTGGAGTTATTAGCTCCGTCCTAGCACAGCAGCACCTAAGTAATAGTCCGACAAAAGGTATAGTCCTTGGTATGACACAAAACTGACAGTTTATACCAAGAGAGAGCTCTACGGTTATGTCTTGTAGTGAATCCCATGCAGTATAAAAAGAGGGCTCATTTCCCCAAGACGATACACAAAACACCTACTCTGGACCATACTTTATATTCTTCTCATTTATCTCATACCACCATACTTACTCTTACGCCGGAGTTGGTCCTGGATTCACACCTCGGGGCGAGCTAACGGTGCTCTTTCTTACTTTCAGCTAGGAGATGAAGGACCAAGCTCTAGAGGAACCAAGCTGAACTCGACATTTATCACCGTTGAGGTCCCTTTTACCAAGTACAAGCAGCCTACGTAAATTTACCTCAACAACCAATAACCAGATTAAGAAAGTACTAAGCAACTCTAAAGCATTGGGCAGATTAGCAAAATGGGTTATTGAGCTGAGGGCGTATGACATACAATATGCACCAAGGGTTGCAGTAAAGGGTCAGATCCTGACAGACTTTCTATCAAACACTTCAATGGAGATAAATGTTGCACCAGTGGTAGCTAGCACCCCAAGAGTGGAGGACATCCCAGAAACTTCGAATGCAATGGAAAATCTTACTCCTGGCCCAAGGGCGTAGAGACTATATACCGATGGAGCATCAAACATTGGAGGGTCTAGAGCTGGCCTTATCCTGATAGCTCCAGACGATGTGGAACACTCTTACGCGCTTCGTTTGAATTTCTCCTACTTCAACAATGATGTTAAGTACAAAGCTCTAATAGCTAGACAACGAATAGCCACGGAGATGCAAGTAAAAGACATCCATGCTTTTGTAGACTCCAAGCTAGTATCTAGTTAGGTGGAGGGATCATATGAATCTAAGGGTAAGGGAATGATAAAATACTAGGAAAAGGTCTTGGAGCTAGCTGGTGCATTCAACAGGTTTCGAATAACTCACATCCTTAGAGCAGAGAACAAGAAGCCCGACGCTCTTAGCAAGCTAACAACGGTTCAATTTGATCACTTGTCTAAAGAAGTACTAGTGGAGGAGCTGAACCATCACTCTATCGAAGTGCAAGAGGTTAACATGGTGGTTGAAGAAGAAGGCCCGGTCTGGATGACTCCGATCTGAAACTACCTAGAGAAAGGAATGCTACCAAAAGAACTTCTTAATGCTAGAACTCTAATGGAAAAGATTGGGAATTATACTATGGAAGATGGAGTCCTATATAGGAAGTCTTACTTGGTTCCATTGATGAGTGTGTGGGGCCTTTACAGGCCAATTACATTATTAGAGAAGTGCACATAGGCTCATGCGGAATGCATGATGGACCTAGACAGGTAGTGGCTAAGGCCATGAATCTGGGATACTACTGGCCTCTATGCATATAGATTCCAGGGAACTGATCAGAGTGATGTGTCATTGTGAGTAGGTATTTTATGTATCAAGTTTTACTATTTATTTTATGCTGACTATACCTAAAAACAACACTTTAACGGGGCAGTGTACCCGGTCGATGGTATTTTCGTTGGTAAGTAGGGTGTCGATCACTAAGAGCTAGAACGTTAATATCTAATTTATCAGTATTTTAGTTATCTATCTAATTTATGCAAAACCTAAACTAATGATAAAGGGGGGTTTCAGCCTAAGAGACTGGCACGATTTTGGTGTCTAATCTAAAGTTTTGATGACAATTAACACACAAGTTGATAGAAAAAAGATAAAGAAGAGGTTAAGCCTTATGTATGAAAAACAATATTAGCCATGTTTAATTAAATAAAACGTTGGTTTGATTATTTAGTGCAATGAATGACTTATCTCAATGGTGGAATTGGTAAATAAGTATAAGACATGAGTAACCCTGTCACGATTCCCATGTTCGCCAACTGTATTCCGTTTGTAAATTATAATCTATCTTAGGTGTTCAATAATTGTTATCTCATTAAACCCTAGCCTATTAGGACTTTACCCACTTACTTGCAGATATGGAGAGCTATCCCGGACTCTTAGCCTACGCCCACACAACACCAAAGTTGCAGCGCATTAAATATGTAGGACTAGACCCAGTTGAATGATAGGTCGCATATTAGCATGTAAACGAGTATAAATTGATAAACATAATAAACAACCAGTGATAAATTAAGACATTCAATAAACAAACCAAACATTATATTATCATAAACATGGCTAATACCTAAAGGTATTAGCCAATAGTCATTGTAACAATACACGAAATCATAGATGAACGATTAAACATAATGCTAACCGAACGCGTATAGTGGAGTGTAGAGATTACAAGAGTTCTCCCATGGATTGGAACACTTTGCAGGACCTTATTGGCTTCTTTAATCTTTTGAGAATCAGACTTGGAGGTTAAAAGAATACTAAAACTCGTATTGGAGTTTGGTATTTATAGACTCTGAAAAAGGAAGGATACGCCGTATTGAATGTAGTCAATACAGCGTATTGATGGGGTTTCCCTGGTTAGTAGTTGAATATTAACCAATTATCATTAATGACCATAAATTGTCATTAATTCTGCGTGTAATTTACATCAATCATCATTAAGTGTCATTCAACTTTCCATCATGACCACGATTTTCATTAATTGCAAGATCACAGATTATTAACCGCATTAAATGCATGATCTTTGACTGTTGACTGTGGTTATCTGTGAAGTGTCGGCACAGATACGCCGTATCTTTATGATGGATACAACATATTGATGTAAAACCTGTTGGTTTTTCTTTTTTGACCAAAGTATTATATACGTCGTATTGCTGATGCGGATACGACATATTCTTCAAAGTCAGGCAATGGTCTTTTAGTTCATCAAGTCTTGGATACGGCGTATGCTTCTAGAATGATACGCCGTATAGGATGTCAGAATCAGAAGACTTTCTTGAACTCTTCGTTTATGCTCCAAAATGCGTGGCTTTTATATAAACTTCACAAAGTACTCCATTACTGCAAATAATAAATATAAGCAATTAAGTACCAATTCTTGCAATAATTATATAAAATGGGTAATTTATACGGGATAAATGATGCTATAAAATAGACGTTATTTGATGTCATCAAATATCCCCCCACTTGAATCCTACTTGTCCTCAAGTAGACTTTTAGAAAGGTTTATGAAAATGTATCCCAACCGAGGTCAAGGATTTTTTTTCCTTTAAGCA
Organism: Tanacetum coccineum; assembly: GCA_026074375.1. Classification (NCBI taxonomy): domain Eukaryota; kingdom Viridiplantae; phylum Streptophyta; class Magnoliopsida; order Asterales; family Asteraceae; genus Tanacetum; species Tanacetum coccineum. Next base: position 53,989 of record BQNB010021445.1, on the reverse strand, counting down.
CTTTTTCTGTTCTAACCACCTGTACAAAACCAAGCACCTCACGAAATATGGGAATGAAAACACTCAGATCACTCAACTAATCTAGGGTGTAACATTTAAGTAGTACGCTCAATTGCTCGGTCGTGATTAGCTTCGTATCATAGGCTTGGCAAGGATACACATCTCCACCTCTAAAGCTAAGGAGTAACAAGTCAAAAGGTAGATTGGGTATTTATTAATAGGCTCGGGTTTAATCATTCTTTTTAGGATGAAGAATGATATAGGGTGTGGAGCTTCTGACTTTCACCAAAGGTCGTCGTCAAACAAGGCAGCTGAGACATGCATACATGGCCGTAACGACGGAATAGACATCCATGTTCGAACACATCCTCATTCGAGTAGATCCTAGGATTAGTTATCAGGAAAGGGAAGTAAAATTGTTGTTAAATAAAATAAACAAAACAAATAGATTAAAGCCAACAAATAAGGTGCGGTTGCTAGTTACTTTTCCCGACCGTTTCATGATGAAGACTCAAACATATAAACAAACGTCTTGATCATAGAAATGACAATGACAACCTAAGTTGGCGTTCCCATAACGGCTAACTTCCCTTACATCCCGAACTTTACATACTTTTACAAAATAAGTGGTAATATCGGGCACTTTTTATAATACTTAACATTGTTGATTTTTTTGTGTATCCACGTATAATCGATCCTTTCAAATAATCTCTTTGGTATATGCTCAATGAACTGACTATCTTTCTTCCTTCTTTTTTTTTTGCCAATAATACATCATAACTCTCGGTGTAATTCACCGTCTTCACTATCATCATTTGTCTGGGTGATTCTTCCTTTTAACTTTTCTTCTTTGGACATAACATATAATCGCGAAAGTAGCAAAATACACGAGCTACAAAATATTCCCATTGCATTGTGCAATTTTCCCGACCTTTACAAATATAGAGAAATTTCACTTTGACGCATGAACTACAAGACTTTACACGAAAGCAACTAGCAACATTGATTAAAATAGGCTTTAATCTACATGGTAGGCTAAGGTGTAAAGGTGTAACAAAACAATTTTAATTGGTGTGGAAAAATAAAGGAATGGCTCAGCAGGTTGTTCTAGGGGTATCTTTACTCTAAAAATGAGAGTAAGCAAAAGGGTTACACGGGGGTTAACTAACCAATGTAATTAGTTAATATTATGACACGTAGGCTTTTTGGTTTAATCCTAGAAATTTACCAGTCAAGCATGTTACTCCATCTAAATCCATAGTACTCATCATTGAGGTCTTGAGTGATATACCAGGGCAAGTTCTAAAGTCCACTACATCACCGGCACACTTATATTTTTGTAGAATTTTAGTAAGCAATTGGAAACGGATAGGCTTAATTCTCACAAATAGACATTAAGGGTTATAGTGCGCGAGGTAATGTAACTAGTGATTTTTCACAAAAAGTCATGCTAAAATTTTTAAATTTGATCTATTTTTAAGCATGTTAGCATTTTGTTTGTGAAAATAAGGACAAGGACGTTCTAATTCTCCACCCCCCACTTAAATTATACAACGTCCTCATTGTATAGATAAAACAATTAAATAATAAGGGAAATAGAATTAGAACGAGGAAACTCCCCTGATATTTTGCTCAGGAACGATTCTCCAAGTTGAGTTCATGAGCAAAAAGTGTGTTGAACAGCCGTCTTGGTATTTCAAGACTCCAACACTTCGAGATTTCCAAATTTATAAATACTCTACCAACGTTGTCGTTTCGTTCAAAAGGTTCCTGTATTAAGCATAAGAAAACAAGTACAACTCCATCTCTGGTGTATTCATTAAAATAAACTAAACTATAACTAAATACTGTACATGAACTCAATACGCCGTATCCATACCCCAAGATACGCCGTATTGATACATGTATACGCTGTATTCATTTAATGAATACGTCATATAGACTGTGCTGAAAATTAAGACTGGATAACGTCCAGATAGTCAATACGTAGTATCCATGGGGTTTGGATACGCCGTATAGACAGTCTAGGAAGACAGACTCGATAATAAAATTGAAAATTACATTCCGGGTTGTCTCCCGACAAGCACTTTCATCTTTCAAATCAAATTCATCGATATGTCTAGGACTTATAGTAGGTTTAGTTAAGAGATCTGATTTAGACGTTAAAGCATAATTGTAAACAATGGCTAGAAATTCATTCTCAAAATCTTTAAAGAAGTCTAAATCATTAAAATAACTGACCTCGGGCTCGGGTGACAGAAACGAAGGCATATTGACTTTTTCATTATCATTTTCAGAATTCATTTTCAAATTGTTGACAGAAATTATTTTATAGGAAAATGAAATTTCATCATAAACTATTGTGTAATCTTCATCGTCAGATTCGTCAAACGATATTCTAAAGTCAATTTCATTATCGTTAAGAGAACTTACAGTGGGTTCACAAGAGAGTGTTTCATTTGATGTCAAATTATCATTGAAGGTTATAGCTGGGAATTCTGTTTCAACTGATCTGAGATCGTGAACGTCTTCATCGTACCAGATTCTACCATACTTAGCAGTTTCCCAGTTAAACACTCTCCCATGTGTTCGAGCTTTTTCTTCCTCGACCCTTATGTATTCCTCCATAGTAATGTCGGGGTCGTCCATTTTAACCTGTAATAAATTTGCTTGGAAAGAAAACTGTCAAATAGCCTAATACGGGAATACACCGTATTGATGATAGAGTCGAATACGCTGTATTGGTTTGTAAAAAATTTATACGCCGTATCTAAGAAATTAAATACGCCGTATTAAGTATTCGATTCAGAATGTTACAGTAGGCTGTAAGAATGCACACAAACACATAATATGCAAAATATACAATGCATGAAATTAAACACACAAACATACACACAATTATGAAATTTAAACTAAACGAAAACACTAATAAATAAGAATTAAACAACTTCACTCCCCGGAAGCGGCGCCAAAAACTTGATGTGTCGTTGTGTAACATTTCACATTTTCAGGACATTTACGACTTCAATTATTCAATTATTTATTTTTATACTTTTGCGCGTTTACTTTTAATTTTTACTGTTAAGCTAAATCGCGTAAACTAAAAGTGAGCATTTAACGTAAATGGGCATTAAACAATTAAATGTTACGTCAAGTAAGTTTTATAAAGTTATTAGGATGATAATTTATAACTTTACGCTTTTTATTCTTATTGGTTACGTAAAATGTTTACGTAACACAATAAAACTATACTTTTGCATGCATGGTAAACCATAAACCCACCTACACTTCAACAAATACCCACTAATACCCACAATACTAAAAAATCTCATAAAACCTTGTCTAATTCAGCCCCTAACCGAAATTCATACATATACAACACTATACTTGAAATTAATTCCAACAATGCTCCACTAACACTAATAAACTATCATACTTATTATCTAATGGATCAAACATCATTCTTTTCATCACTTGGTCTCTTCCTTTGTGATCTTATACACGGCAGGCAAACATGGATCAAAGGGGACAAGAAACAAGCATGTAAGGCTAGTCACTTCATTTCTTACACAAGACAAGGTTCCAACCAAACATGTTCCCTAGTCTTACAAGCCTAGCTCATTATTTAATTGAAAATACCATTACATACTTCTCCTATAACCGGCCCCCTTATTGTGTATAATACATATGTTGTTTATTTTATAGATACTCATGCTAAGAACATATTATCCATTGTTTAAAACATAAAGCCACCAACTAGCTTATCTTTTCCTTTTCCTTCTTTGCCATCAGACGCATGCTTCCATATCTTTAGCATTAGTCATGTCCTATATGTTCCTTATGTAATAAACAAAGTTTAGGGACATACTTTAGTTTGATTTATAAGTCCAAGTCTTCTTAATACTTCTACATAAAGCAAAGATCACAAGAATACTTCTCTTCTTTCTCTCTTTGTATCCGGTCATACAAGCAACAACAAGAACAAATTTGACTTTCATTTTCTAAGCACACAACATGTATGTCTTCCGGTTGTGAATCACGATGGTAAACATAACAACAAAAACTCCCTAAATATATCTAAACTAAATTACGGCAGCAAACTTAAGGTTTCTTCTCCAAGTTCTTTATTTTTAAGCATGCAATGGTAACGTGGGATATCAAACTCTGGTTTTGGACAGAGTTGATGATCAAGTAGAGTTGTACATGTTCGTATTAGTTTCAGCTGGTTCGTATGGTTAAGGTTCGGGTCGTGGTATACGCTGAGTTGGTTTTGGTTTCGTTGGATAAGCATATTGGTGGTTCGTCGGTTTGGTGTGTGGGTTGGTTCATTGAGTTGTAGATAAAACTAGGGTTTCGTTTGGTTTTAATCACGCATGTCCACCTTATTTGTGAGTCGCACATCCTTTCTTTTCTTTTACTCCATTGTGCATTCATGTCCTAGTAGTGTGCTTGTAAGCTTTTAAAACCAAGAAAACACTCTTACGAAGTTACAGACATTTCTGATGTCTTTCGGGTTCAATGAGAAACCCATATAAAAACTTAGCAACGAAATTTCTGGGTTTACCACTCATCAACGAGGTATATGAGTAGTGTTCATGCAAAATTTCAGCCCCTAATGCCTTATAATGAAGCGGGAAATAAGTTTACAAATCTGTGATATTATGTGAAAGATAGTGCAAAACTGGGTTGATTTATAACTTGAAAAACGACCCGTTTGACTTAGTTAATGGGCCGGGACTTTGGTGGGATTTGTAGATGGCTTGGTAAAGAGCATGTAGGACTTGGAATTTCACGAAAAAGTTGAGTAATGAACGCGTGAGATGAGTTGCAAAATAGTTGTTTTTCTTAACAAGTTTTTAAACTACGGAAACGGGATCACTTTGGGAAACATTTTAGACCTATTAAGACTACATTATAAATTTAGAAACTAGTAGCTTATGATAGGAGGCGTGTCAAAGATCAGTTTGCAACTTGAACCGTCGAAATTGGTTGAGTAACGAAGAAGTTATAGCATCTCAAACTCTAGCAAAAATCTGCCCATTTATCACTTTCAAAAAGAAACAACCACGACGTACCCCTTTTTGACACATTTTTAACCATGAAAATGACTTCAAAAATTGGAACTTATAATACGAAAGTTGTAGACGAACTAGCCTTCTACAAGAGACCATTTTCAGGTTGTCCTAGAAACCTATAACGAGTCTGAAATTCGTAACCAAAGTGGGCTATTGGGTGCGTGCTTTGGCTTTTCACCAGACACTTGGTGTGCAACACTTTTCATCTTCTATCTTTAAACAAGTCGTAACCCTTTCACTTTGTACCTGTTTTAACCCATTAAACGTTGTCGAAACATAAAACTTATATAACGAAACTTTAAGTAGACATATCCGAGAGTCTAAAACTATTTTTAGTTTTTCATATAGATAAGTAACGAAGTTTAAATAAAATCGTAAATCTCTAGGTTTAACACACATTTCATATATAAACATTAATAATTTTCCACACTTTTAATTAATTACATGTCACTACTTCACTTAATTTGTTTGACCCGTTTAGTGACCAAACCGTGAGTTGACCTGAATTAACTATTTAAAGTTCACCTGGTCTAGTTTTCAAAGAGTCCGACGTCGTAATTTACGGACTCATATTTAGAACGTAACGACCCGTCAAAGATGACCGAATTCACAAAAAAACTAACATATTTTAAATATTTTCATCATTTAAATAAAATGCAAGCACACACTAGGGGACGAACTTCAAATAATTCATGTAAATTGCATATTTAGTTTAAATATGTGTTATTTCATTTAGGTTGTAGATAGACTATTTTGCTTCATTTTGCGTGCATCGTTTTCCGTGCCTACACTTATTTGATATTATCTAGACATTACTTGAGGTGAGTTTATAGCCCCATGTTTTACTTGTTTTACATATATTTTTGGGGTGAGAACATGCTTGTATACAAATTCATTTACATGGTTGTTTCAAACTCATTACATGTTCATTTACAACTCACTTACAAATTGATTTACATACTCGTTTACATATCTCACGATGAGATACAATACTTGATTTCATTTTGGACGCAAGTGGACATTTTTAAACTTGATTACGTGTTTGCCTAAGTAGCGATAACCCACTGAGCCCACTATCATGAACTGTCAATTACTGGATTATAAGCACGAATGTTATAAATAGATCTATTTGGGATTGACATCCTCATCCGGGTGAGTAGCTCTCACTGGTGTCACGGAGTGAACCAACGGATGTATACCATGTCGGATTTGGGATGTTTCGGGTTGAACATCATCACGGGAAATGTGGCAATGTTTATATTGCATTCATATATGTCGAGCTTCAGTGTCATGAGCTTAGGGAAATGTAATTACATTTTGTGATGGGTGCACAGCTTGCATAATCACGAGGAAATCTTGCGGTCCTGATTTATACATAAACAAACCTATGAATTCACCAACTTTATATTGTAGTTTTAAAGCATGTTTTTCTTATGTCAATGAGGTACACGAGCAAAGAGATACATTGGTGGTCAATCATTTTGGAGTCATTGCATAAAGATTTAGAGGCATTACATTTTGGAAATATTTGTCGTGATCTAAAATCTTTACATTTTCAAGGATGAACAAGTTAAGCCGTTGAGCTTTTGTAACAACATTTATTAAATCCAATGTATCATTTTCAAACAACTCATTTAGAGGTCGTTCTCTCATGTCTTGTGCAATGGTATTATGAAGTAACGCTCCCGGAACATCATTTCCGCTGCGACCTATTTTGGGGGTGTTACAGATTGGTATTCAGAGCCAAGGTTATAGAGAACCAGGTTAAATGTTTTTACTTGGACTATAACCATTTTCAAACATTGCATCATACAAAAGGTTTTCACGGGACATACATATACTAGTTGTTTGCATTAGTAATTGTACTAGATGCATACATGACATACACTATTGAGTTGCATTAGTTGGTTATACTAGATGCTTACATGATTCATATACGTATTCATATTATACTACGTATATTACTATAAGGGTCTTAAATATATACACATATATATGCTTGCATTCCCTTAAATATACTCTACAATTATTTATATGAGGGTTATTTATATAAATACTAGAACAATTCTCAAAACATTACGAATAACACAATGGTCCAAAACTCATACTCAACCTCAACACATTATTTCACAACATTTCACTTTTGGAACACGACTTTTGGAATATAAAAATTTTAAATTATTACTCTGTGATTTTTAAGAATCATGCCTCCTAGAAGAGCTTCAGTTTCCAGAAGAGCTCCAGTTGCTAGAAGAGCCCCATCTGCTAGAACCGCCAACAATCCTGCTAGAAATGCTAGCACTACTACTGATGCACCAATGAGTGTTGTTGCCATCAATCAGCTAATCGAAACACGAGTCGCTGAAGCACTCGCAAATCAAGAACAACTAAGGAACAGCGGTGTAAATGGCGATGGTAGCCAAAATTCAAGATCAGGAACTGAAAGACCTACTCGTACTCCCCGAGAGTGTACTTTTAAGGACTTCTTGAACTGTCAACCCCTTACTTTTAAGGGTACTGAAGGAGTTGTTGGTCTAACTCAGTGGTTTAAAAACATGGAATCGGTTTTCCATATCAGTAACTATACTATTGAGAACCAAGTCAAGTTTGCTACTTGCACTCTTCTTGGTGCTACTTTAACTTGGTGGAACTCCCATGTCAAGACAGTTGGTCATGATGCCTCTTATGGCATGCCCTGGAAAACTCTCATGAAGATGATGACTGTCAAGTACTGTCCAAGAAGTGGGATCAAAAAGTTTGAGACTATAATCTGGAACCTGAACTTAAAGGGTACTGACGTTGTGGGTTATACCTAACGCTTTCAGGAACTAGCATTGATGTGTGGGAGGATGTTTCCCGAGGAATTTGATGAGGTGGAGAAGTATGTCGGCGGACTTCCCAACATGATTCAAGGTAATGTGATGTCGGCTAGGCCAAAGACAATGCAAGAAGCAATCGAGCTAGCAAATGATTTGATGAACCAGAAGGTTCGTGCCTATGCTGAGAGGCAAGCTGAAAACAAGAGGAAATTTGATAACAACAACCAAGCTCAACAACAACTTCCCAAGAGGCAGAATGTGGTTCAAGCTTACACCATTGGGTCTGGTGAAAAGAAAGAGTATGTTGGAACTCTTCTGTTGTGCAATAAGTGCAAGTTTCACCACCATGGCCCATGCACTGTAAAGTGCGCGAACTGCAAAAAAGTCAGCCATTTGACAAGGGATTGTTGGAATCCTACTACTGCTAACAATCAAAGGACCATCACTTGCTATGAATGTGGAAATCAAGGGCACTACAGGAGTGATTGCCCAGAGCTAAGGAATCAAACTCATGGAAACCAAGCTGAAGATACTAAAACACATGGAGTGGTGTATGCTTTGGGAGGAGAAGAAACCGACCAAGACCCTAACAACATTGAAGATGAGATCGAAGCTCAGGAGGAAGACTTCCTCGCCCCGACTAGTGAACCCTAAGTTGGAACTACCATATGCTACAATTCTTTAGAAATTTCCGTTGTACTCTTTCAAAATTCCGTTGTACCCTTTTCATTTTCGTTGTACTGAACCATTTCAATTATCTTTCAAGTCTATGTATTGTGAAAGTTTCGTCAAAGTTACTTTAATTCTCTAACTATTTATGCAAACTACTCTCACAAAGGTAATGATAATAACACTATTAATATACAACGTATAACTAGTCCTTATCCCATAATTAAATAATATATGGCTTAACTAGTACGTGGTCAACAAAAATATATGATATTAGAAGTTCAAATAACAGAACACATGTTGCTTACTTGATAAACTGAATATTCGGTCTTCCACTCTTATCCATATCCCATATTAGTCGACAAGTTAGTTTATCATGCAGTCCTATATCATCAACCACTTAACTCTCTATATAATCTCATGAAACCACTAAACAAAACCTAAACAGCTCCCAAACGAAATTCTCGCTGCAAAAATATAAGAGTTGGAGGCTGTCATAACCCAACTAGTTGTGTTGTTATCGTGCTTTGGGGGGATAACATTTCACACTTTCGCGTCATTTTACGACAATAATATTCAACTATTTATTTAAATTTTTTACGCGTTTACTTTTAACTTTTACCGTTAAGCTCAATCGCGTAAACTAAAAATGAGCATTCAACGTAAACGAGCATCAAACCATTAAATGTTTACGTCAAGTAAAGTTTATACAGTTATAAGGATGAAATAACGTTACCGCATTATATTTTTATTGGTTACGTAAAACGTCTACGTAACGCAATAAAACTATAGTTTTGCATGCATGGCAAACCATGAGCTCGATTAAACTTCAACAAGTAACCACTAATACCCCTAATACACAAAAATCTCTTAAATACTCCCTCCCCTCACTTGAAAAGAAACACAATGCAATACATACACATATAGGTTGAAATTAAATCATCCTACCTCCACTAACACCCTTAAACAACTATTGTTGTTAACCATTGGATCAAAACTTCCACTTTTAACCATTTTACTTCTTCTTTAAGTGCTCACATACGATTTACCATAGAACAAGAAAGGAAGACCAAAGACAATGCATGTTGAGTTGTCATTCCATTCTTACAACAAAGTAAAGCCTAAACCTACATTTGTTCCTACTCTTACAAGACCTAGTTCATAATTTAACATACTTTGTGTCCTTCTTTGTCCCCCTTGCTCCCCAAAACCCACGGTTAACACAAGGATGGAAGATGAAACCAAAAAGTTGCTAAGAATGCATTGTTACATCCATGTTGCTAAAACACAACACAAGTTCTTCACTCTACAATATTATACTAATCTAGCTTGTGTACTTAAGTAATTAAAAACTTCTCTTGTCACCCTTTGCTTCTACAACCAACAGCTACAACAAGAGCCAACAAGAAATCATACTTGCAAGCCTAATTCATATCAATGTTCCTAAAAGACAAGTATGTCTCCTAAACCTAGCACCTCAAGTATTATAATACCAAGTCTATTGTGTCCTTAATAGTTTAAAACTCAACCTTTTTCCCTCTTTTTGAACCCAAACAAGCCGTCCCCTTCCCATTGCCAAAACCATTTGATGGTTTGATAAGAATGGTTTTCTAGTTCTTACATTCACTATAAATAGAGGTCGTATGTGAACACACTTCACTTCTCATTATTCACAAGCAAAATAACACTCAAACTCTCTCCATCTCACCCTCATACTCACGGCTAACAAACCACACTCACTAAATACATCAAATGTTTTGTATTAACAAAGTTGCAAGTAGTAGGTTTTGCTTCCTTGTTTCTTTCTTAGTTTTCGACACAGTAAACAAACAAATACAAACACCCTCTGGTTCTTTCTTTTAGACGACAAACCCATCAAACAAGTACCACTTTTTCATTCCTTTTGGTTGTCGGTGATTACAAGGAAGTTCAAGGAGTCGTCTTTCATCAAGTTGGTATCGGTGTCTGTGATTGGTTCGTTGAGTTGTAGACAAAAATTAGGGTTTCGTCTGGTTCGAGTCCATACCCACATTTTTCTTCAAGTTTTTCTGTGAGTGATCATAATTCTTGTTATTTATCTATGATATGCATTCTTGTGTCCATAGTTGTGTACTTGTAAAACATTAAAACAAAGGAACACCATTTCTCTACAAGAAAGACAACTTACTGATGTTTTTGGGTTCAATGAAAAACCCATACAAAAACTTAGCCAACGAAATTTCTGGGTTTACCACTCGTCAACGAGGTATATGAGTAGTGTTCATGCAAAATTTCAGCCCCTAACACCTTATAACAAAGCAGGAAATAAGTTTACAAATCTGTGATTTTATGTGAAAATGGTGCAAAACTGGATTGACTTACATCTCGAAAAATGACCCGTTTGACTTGGGTAATGGGTCTGGACCTTAGTGGGATTTTTATATGGCTTGGTTAAGAGAGCGTGGGACTTGGAATTTCACAAAAAAGGTTGAGTAATGAAAGCGTGGGATGAGTTGCAAGATAGTCGTTTTATTAATAAGTTTTAAGCTACAAAAATGGGTTGTCTTTGTGTACTTATTTTGACCACATTAAGAGCTGGGTTAGGTCGGTTTATGTAGGATATGTAAACCTGAGCTGGTCGTGATCACGTAGGAAAAAGAATGGATGAAAACGGCTTAAAAACGAATAAGTTATCACTATTTCAAATTCGTGATTTCGGCTTAGATTAGAGTTGGCTGCTTGTGTAAGTCGCGACCCACAAGGGTTTAGACCTTGTTTTGACCCGTTAAACGATGTCGTTATTGAAAACTCTTAACCTGAATTTCATAGTCAGCCTGCCGAGAACACCGTAGGTATTTTTGGTTTTTCGTGAAAGTCATATCGAGTTCTAAAATAATACCTAAAGTTCTACGAAAATCACTCTTTCTAAACAATACAAATTGTTAAGTCTTTTTTTAATTAATCTTCCCGACGTCACTACTTCGGCTATTTATTTGAGGCATTTAGAGACCAAACCGTTAGTTGACCCGAACTAAGTATCTAAAGTTCACCGGGTCTAATTTCCAAAAATTCCGGTGTCGCATTTAATAGACAATAATTATAAGCGTGACGGCCCCATCAAAGTTTGAACCGTTTGACCAAAATTAATATCTTTTCGAAATGAATATCTACATTATTTAATCGAAATGCAAGCACATACTAGGGACGAAACTTCATTTAATTCATTCGTATTGCATATTTAGCTTAAGTATGTTTTATTATCACTTAGGTTGCGGATAGAGTTTTTCCTCGTTTTGCGTGCATCGTTTTCCGTGCCTACACTTATTTGATATTATCTTCCTATTACATCGAGGTGAGTTCATAGCCCCATGTTTTACAATTACAATAATTTACAACTTTTGGGGCGAGAAACATGCATTGTTTTACATATTGGAAGCAAGTGTACATTTTCAAACTCATTACGTGTTTGCCTAAGTAGCAAGAACCCAATGTGCCCATTATCATGAACTGTCAATTACTGGATTGTAAGCGCGAATGTTATAAATAGATCTATTTGGGATTGACATCCCCATCCGGGTTAGTAGCTCTCACTGGTGTCACGGAGTGAATCAACGGATGTATACCATGTCGGATTTGGAATGTTTCGGGTTGAACATCATCACGGGCAATGTGGCAATATTTATATTGCATTCATACATGTCGAGCTTCAGTGTCATGAGCTTAGGGAAAGTAATTACATTTTGTGATGTTTGTATTTGATGCATTATCACGGGGAAATCTTGCGGTCCTGATTTATACATACATAAACCTATGAATTCACCAACTTTATGTTGACGTTTTAAAGCATGTTTTCTTAGGTCAATGAGATACAAGAGCAAAGATATACATTGGTGGTCAATCATTTTGGAGTCATTGCATAAAGATTTAGAGGCATTACATTTTAGGAATATTTGTCATGATCTAAAATCTTTACATTCTCAAGGATGAACAAGTTAAGCCGTTGAGCTTCTGTAACAACATATTATAAATCCAATGTATCATTTTCAAATGACTCATTTATAGGTCGTTCTCTCATGTCTTGTGCAATGGTATTATGAAGTAACGCTCCCGGATACATATTCCGCTGCGACCCATTTTGGGGGTGTTTCATCTTTCCTCCACTTATTTTTACCATTTATCAACAACCCAACCTAACATATAATATTATTTCTTTTATATTTAAGTTAATTACTTAAAATTTTATATAAAATTATATATTAAATAAAGTATTCACTTTATAAATATATCTTTATAAAGTGACTGTTTTAAATAAACAAATACTTTAAATTCTTACGTTGTAATTGAAACAAAATACGTACTCCAATAAGAGAAACAAACAAAATTACAAATAGATGCATAAATTAAAAATTACAAATACAAGAGATAAAAACTAGATATAAGAAGGTCAAGAAACTAGAAATCAAAATATGAGAATGTGTATGTAATTATGTCAATACTGTGATAGTTTTATAAAGAATTAAAAACTGAAATCAATGATAAACGAGTAACTATTATTTAAAAAAATAAAAGATATTATACATTATCTAAATCCTTATTTAGTGACTGAAACCGATGAATGGTTAGACCAGATCCAAAAATAAAAGGATCTCAACCATGGGTAGCCGCCGCCGCCCATGGTCACCGATCTAATACTTATTCAGAAAGCAAAAGTAACGATTCATGTCATATAATACCGTCGTCAAGAGCAACGTAACAAAGGATAACCAACAAAATCCAATCCTAATTTTCATGAGGAACATAAGTCCATTTTTCATCATCTTTGTTTCTTATATCCCATGGAATTCGTCGGTCCCCAAAGATCTTTGGGATATTTGTAACAAATGGGTGTGTAGATCGATGTTTACATAGCTGCAAAGAATCCAACTCGGTCATCGATTTGGTTTTTGTATGTTTTATAACCGTTAATGATATCAATCAGTTAGTTTTCAATCTAAGACGGCAATGGATGGGTGGTTTACATTTATTTGCGAATGTGGCGAAGTATGGGTCGAACTTATAACTAGACCTGTAACGTTCTGGGACGGCAAACCCAGTTTAGGTTAGAACTCTCAATCATGTTCGTATCATACGAAAATGTTATTTTTTTTTTTTTATTTTTTTAGTCTTTTAACTCGTATGCTAAAGCGGGTCCAGGGCAAAACAAATCAGTGGACATGTCGGCAAATACGTACAAGTAATGCTGAGCAGAATATTTGGGGTAGACGGATTGTAACAAGGTATATAAAGGAAAGCGGGTAATGAAGCGGTTGATGTCTTATCTCGGTAGACGATTGTATTGAAATTGGATGGTATGGAGCGTCAGTATTCTTGCTAAAGAGTTAAAGATTTAAGTGTCAATTCCAGAGCTTCTAAAACATATGTCTTTCCTGAGGGATTCGATGATGTTTGGCTTAGATAAGTTTGGGGACGTTGGGTTTTTGTTGAATTTCGAATCTATGGACAAGTGGAAAGCGTCAAGACTTCAAAGCATTAAAGAAGATATTTTTGAGTTACAAAGATGTTTCTACAATTTATTCCAATGAAAAGATGTTGTTTGGGAAGACCTGGTGGGTCTGCCATTGCCATCAGGGCCTCCAGAGGTTTATAAACGTTGGGTAGACGTGGGGAAGGCCGCAATGTTAACGGATATAGGTAAGTGATGGACCAATGTCACATGGGAAGGTTTTGTTGTGTCCTTAATAGAGTCTTTACATCGTGTGATAGAGTCCTTTATAGTTTCAATATCGAAATCGGACTTATCGTATATATCGCAACTGAGATTTTGCATATTGGGCGCCAATATAAATCGATGGAGGACAATTCCAGAGTCAAATCCTCTGGAAAGAAGATGCAGAGGGTCTTAGTTTGGATGACAGTTTGAAAATGATTAGCATATAGTGATGTCGATAGTTGTGAGACAGATTCCCCCCTAAGAATGTTAACAATGAATCAGTGACACCTTCTAGTCGGTTTGCGAGAAGGAGATGTTCGAGGGGTGGTGAAAGTGATCTTGTGGACTTCATTAGAAGAAGGCGAGAATCAAGAAGATTCGGTCCTTGTATAAGATAGGATGTAATTTAAGGATTTGCATGGAAAAGAATTTGAAGATGATGCTGGTGAGATTCTTGGAGTTCATTCTCAAGTGAGTTACAGAGGGGTAATGTTACCACTGATGACAAAGAGGATGTTACGCCATTATTGCTCAGAAAAGACTCCATCATTAGAGCCTCCATCTACACCCCCCGGTAATGATATAAATATGCTAGTTGAGTCTGTTCCTCGTTGATTGATTATATTGTCCTCAAACTAGTGACGAGATAATTCTGATAACGAAGGAAGCTATAGAGAACCCCAATGGAAATAACACGGGTTTGTTCACTCACGCGGCAACTACGTTCCGTAGGAAAGATTTATTTTCCTAGCGATCTCAGATTTGGAGTTATTAAGGCAAAACGTAAAAAAGCTATCTTCTTCATAATGCCTTAATCTAACAAACAAAGGATGCCTAGTTAGATCCGATTTTGGTATGATTCCTCGGGTGTTTCGTTTTTGTTCATGGAGTTAAAATTCAGTTGGCGCCATGTAGGGTATCTATCTTATTCTAATAGCCTTTGGTTGATTTGCGCTTTCGTTTCGGTGGAGTTTTTCTGTTCTTTTACGAGTTCTTTGTTTGTTGGATTGTTTTTTGGGTGTATGTTCGTCCTGCTATGTTTTCTCTAGCCCTTTTTTAATAAAATTCCATTTGCCGTTCAAAAAAAAAATCCTTATCTATCACATGTAAAATCCATTCTGAATAAATGGGAATATGAATGACCATTAATCTTGTGCCATGTGGCAAGGTTGGAAGACATTTGAAGATCACAAAGTGAAGCGATCGTTAGGCATGAAGCATTCAATTTGTACTTCTTTAAATTTAATACATCTATTTAATGACTTGTACTTGCAATCAGGTTGCATCAAGGTCATGAATAAACATAGCATTAGCATGATATCATTTTTTCTTCAAATAATGTTTTTTCTTTTGTTTTTTGTTAACTAAATAAAAAAATGTTTATAAAGAGATATAATAATTTCATAAAGTAAAAGGGTATGGTTAATCCAGTCGAGACGTAGACGAAGACATTAAGGGTGCGTTTGGTATGAGCCTATGGGAATGGGAGAATGATAAATGGAATCATTGTTAATGTTTGGTATGTTAATGTGGTTATCAAAAATTGGAATCATGTCTTATTTTGTGGGCTTTTTCATAGAGGAGCTAGTGCTGGCCTCCTTTGTAATCTCATTCCCATTGTCATTCCGTGTTATTCCGAAATTCATACCCATTGTGATTCTGAATAGCAAACCAAACACACCCTAAGGTTTTCTTTTCTTTCACTTTCATTCCGTCAGTATTGGTTGTGTTAACTCTTTATCCTCGTTTGTTAAATTTTTGCATCATTAGTATTTAGGTTATTTTGATCTTACAATTCAATCTCTCATTAAAATATTATTTTCTCTTTCTTCTACCTGCTCAATCAATACATAGAACCAATCTATATTTTTACCATTTATCAATAACCCAACCCAACCTACATATATTATTATTTATTTATATTTAATTTAATTACTTAAAATTTCATATAAAATTATATATTAAATAAACTATTTGCTTAATAAATATATTTTTATAAAGTGAATGTTTTAATTAAAAAAATATTTTAAATTCTTACATTATAATTGAAACAACATACGCACTCCATTAAGAGAAACAAACGAAATTACAAATAGATGCATAAATTAAAAATTACAAATACAAGAGATACAAACTAGATTTAAGAAGGTCAAGAACTAGAAATTCAAAGATAATGAGAATTTTTTAATATCTTATGCAATATTGAAACAATTTTATAGGGAATTGAAAACTGAAATCAATGATATAGTTATCATTAAAAAAATAAAAGATAATATACATTATCTATCACATGTAAAATCCACTCTAATTAAATGAGAATATGAATGCACATTAATCTTGTGTCATGTGCCAAGGTATGAAGCATTCAATTTGTACTTCTTTGAATTTAATACATCTATTTAATGCCTTATACTTGCAACCAGTTTGCATCAAGGCCATGAATAAACATAGTGTTAGGTTTATGGAAAAGTGTCGATTATGTGGTTTTATTATATTTTGTTCTTAGACTTTATTTTGTTTAGTTTAATATAGCTTGAAATAAGGGTTATTAATATTATGCTTTAAGTAAGAAATAGCATAATATCCGAAGTTTAGGGACTGGTATTGACAAGTTAGGAAAATAAGGAAGGGAAGCCTCCCTCCCATTGCCTATAAATAGCCCTCTAATCTTCATTAGAGGGGGATGCTCTTGTAACCCAACATAATTTTCCCTTCATAATACTATGAATTTTCCCTTCACTTGCTCTCATCCATCAATCTTACATGTTGAATATGATTGATTCAAGATTCACGCACCTATTCCAAAGGTATCAAATCGCCAATAGAGAAGTAGAGTGCTGATTATGTGCTGTTTTTGTCGAGACCGAGAATCAGAATAAAGGATTCCATCCAGAATTCGGTAGGTGCTATTGAGGTTTCAAGATTGATTTTGGCTGTGATTTCGAGTTTTTGGACGATATTGTGATCTCAGAACTGTTCATTTCATTCTTGGAAGTGTGGTTTTGATTTTCGGTAGAAGCATGGCATTCTCGGTAGAGTGATTTTGAGTTTCGGAACATTTTTTCTTGTAAATTTGGCAATTTCAGTAAGAAAAATAAGTGTAATAGATATATTCGATCTTTTGGTTCTATCAAAGTCGTTAATTAGGAATTCGATATTAAACTCGTTTTTATCGAGTTTGTTAAGTTCACAAATTCGGTTCTATTAAATTTGTGATATAGGGAATTTTACGTAGTATAAACTCAGTAATAAGCTTTACAAGTCAATTTACACTTTCATTTCACGGTTTTATCGTGTTTTGAAGTGATAAAATCGGGTTTTCATAGATTTACTAAACTCGGTAATCAAATTTGGTTCATTGAATTTGAGTTTTTAGAACAATTGATTAGTCAATTCATACAATAACATTCGGTTTCATCGTATTTTGTGGTTATTAATACAACATAACTGTTTGGATTTTAACAATTTAGGCTTACCCGTGATATTATAGAAATGTTACCCGAATTTGAGTAGTTTTTTAGTTTACCGATTAAGTATTTGTGAAGATTTCCGAGGTTTTGATATGTACTGATCAGAGAAGGGTATTTCAATTTTAAAATACGCTGTAGTTTCGTGAACGTGTTTACTGTAGGATCCCTAGATCATACATGAAGAAAGCAAAAAGACAATGGCACAAAGATTAAAACCAAAGAAGAACTATTTTATTGAAAGAAACAAAAAGTTGCTACAAACCCTTAAGATGAAAAATAAAAAATGGAGAGGCTAGCCAAATATTTGACTAAACTAGATATTATACTAAAAAGGATTTGCCTTTGAGTGGCTTTTCTTTTTGGTCTTTTTTACATCTTTGGCCCCTTATACATAATAAACATTTATTAACATTGTCTTTTGAGCAAGACTTTTGTCTTGTATCTTCGAGTGACCGAAGCTTCTTTGTTTGGGTCCATTTATGTGATCCTAACAATCTCCCCCTAGATGAGGTAATGAGAAGTTCACTCGACCTTGTCTCTTTAACTCGATGTTGATGGGTTACTATCACTTGTAGTGCTTTGGTAATTCCATAAACGAATAACACCTTGATCATGAACTTCAGAATTTGATGTGATGACTTTATCTTGATCTTTGAGTTGTTAAGCTTTACTTCTTGAATTACTTTGTGAACCTCCTTTCACTTAGACTTTGTCCATAACGCTGATCTTAGTCTCACAACTCATATCTGATGGTATCTTTGAAAAGCTTTGAATGATGCTCTTCTTTCCAATCCATTGTAAAACTTTTAGAAATTTGAAGAAGACATTGATTCTCAGAGATTTGTGGCGGAAGCCTTGTAAAAAACTTTCTGATTACTTCAGATCCAGTCGGTAATGGATAGGAGCAATTGTCTGCATCGTAAACTTTGATTCCGTTCATTAGCCATGGATAAAACAATTTCGGTCACCAACAAAAACATTTTGTTTTATGTAAAATCCACTTTAAATGTGTTCTGAAAAAACATTTTGAGACACACAAGGTTTTATATTTGAAGGGACCTAGAGTATAACATACTCAATCTGGTGTTTACATTAACCTCTGATTTCCGTGATGGAATCAATGATTACAATATGAATACTGCACCTGTGATCAGATAATTCATTAATAGAACCTTCATACAGGTTTTCCGGCACGAGGACAACTAGTTCCTCTAATACCTAAGTATCTGAAGATTCCCTAATGTTTCGCCGTTCCTAGACCAGAATGTCCGAAAGACTAACACACTATAAGTATTTCACTAATAGAATGAGTAAGAGTGAGTCATACAGTTACTATCTGCTGAACTATACCGTGAACAAATCACTTTTTCAGAGCGTTTTACTCTTAATACAATTAAGTACGGTATGAATGCCTGTGGCAAAAAATGGAATTTGAAAATCATTTGATTGGCTATATAAAATTTGTTTGGGGCACAACACGAAAGTTTAAATCAAATGCTTCTGAAATGTTTTGAAAATATATCCCGAAAGAATATGAATGTGTCCTTGGAATCCAATTTGTTACAGTACATTTATGGAAACTCCCTTCACTAGTGGGGCGCAGTCCCCGAAGACAAGGCATGAGCATTCATACAATACCCTGGTGGTACAACATCCTCTTTCCTCAGCATTCCATTAGATCACTTTCACTAACAGAAACACAAGATTCTTTGTCATTTATCAAGCATACTTGTAAATAACACAGACTTATTGTACTTGACATTTTTTATGATCAAATAACACATATGCTCCCCCTACACATAGTTCCTGTACGATAATCAAAGATGTTTAGCACATGCAAGGATAGAACCTTATAGCAATATATGAAATCAATCGAATCATTAATAATCCGTTAGACATGTATAGAGTCCCATTCACACCCCCGATCACAAGTAATGAAACATGTGTGAATGGATTGATCAGAATAACTAAAAAAGATATCAATCCTCCCCCTCAAAGTGATGAGGGTAGAGGTGAAATATCACAAATATCAGTGAGTAATTGACACAAGACTTTAGAATACCAGACAGGAAAGTACTAGCAATCTGTCTTGACTTTTTTTTTTTTTATTGGGGGGTAAGCGGTTATCGAGTCAATCTGCAGCAAAGAATCAGCCAACAGTACGCCTTTTGACCTGCAACAACTGTTAGAAATACATATTCTCCCTCAAGACAATGACCCTGACAAAGTTTGATTTGTTACCCCGAACATGTATGATTAATACAATTGATTATGAGAAAAAAATGTTCGGGGCGAGACAACTCTTTTCTGTGGAAGAAATAATGCACTGAAACATATGTACATTAAATCTCTGGGATTAAGACCCGGGTTACATGATCTGAAAATAACTGCAGAGCCATACTACTAAACTAACTTTGGTTTTTTTTTTTTTTAAATTTATTTTTAAAATATACAAACAATAATTACAATGAGCACACTATGGTTACCCAGAGACAGACCTCATCCGTGTAGTTCCTTCAGCAGATTTCCTGGTGACATTTTGTTTTAGACACCAAGCAGTGGAGTAAGAGTTTGCGAAGCGCTACTCTCGGTAAGGCCACCTATCGTAAAAATGTCAGCCATTGGATATTTAGTCTCCACGAAAACCAACCTCAACAAACTTTCCTTTCAACCCTGCACTTTGATAAAGTGATGACGGATATCAATGTGCTTGGACGCGAGTGATGAACACTATAACAAGCATAGAGCCAAAGCACATTTGATTGTCCCAATACATCGGAATTTTTGTTGAAACGCAAATCCATAGTCTCGGAGTTGAGAACGCATCCAGAGGATTTGAGCACAACATCCTGATAGGGCGATGTATTCAGCCTCCGTATGGAGATGGCGGTACTTTTCTGCTTTTTGGATGACCAGCTAACAAGTCGATGTCCAAGTAAAGTGAGCTGAACAGAAGTACTTCTCCGAGTGACATGACATCCTGCAGTAGTCAGCAACAGCAAAAGCTTTTAGTTCAAAGCCGGAGTCCTTCGGATTACCACAAGACCCTGTGGAATGGTTTCCTTTTAGGTACCGAAAGATCCGCTTTATAGCAGTAAGGTGCATTTCAGTAGGCTTAGCCTGGTATCGTGCACACATACAAACAGCAAATACTATGTCAGGTCTAGATGCACTAAGATACATAAGGGAGCCAACCATACCACGAAATCGGGTAGGATCAATTAGCTTGCCTCCCTTATCTTCATCAAGGTTGGGACGCTCCGCAATGGAGTGTCCATGGGTGTGCATGAGTACAAAACAAACTTTTTCAAGATTATCCTATTGAGCATAATTGGATTGTTGATAACGAATGCCTCTGGGTTTTGAATACTGTAATCCTAAAAAGAATGACATTATGTCCCAACATCGCCATCATGAAAGTTGAGTATCATTTCAAAAGAAAATACATTTGCAGGCTTTGGGGTTAGAAAGGCCAAAGATAATATCATCACATATATTTGTACCAGTAGAAAATGTATTTGCCAGTTATTCCTCGTGAAGATGTAGGATCGACCACGCCTTCTGTAAATCCTGACTTATAGTAAACGCCGATAGCTCGTTCAAACCACGCACGGTGAGCATGTATAGTCCATAAGAGAGCTTTCCTTGATGCGTACCACAAATGCGATGGGATGCTCTGGATTACAACATCCTTCAGGTTGACTGACAGTAGACAACTTCCCTTCAGTTCGCATTGAGGAAGGCGTTTTTCACGTCCCATCTGGAAGATGACCATGTTCATACTTGCTGCCGTGAGCAAATGAAGAGTCTGATCGCTATCTAATCTGGCAACCGGAGCAAAATTTTCCCAAAATCAATACCATCTTCCAGACGATAACCTTTCGCCACTAACCGAGCTTTCTCTTCAAGACGTCCCATATTCATCCAACTTATTTGAAAATACCATATGAGTGGGATGATAAAGAATATTAACTGGACAGGGCACATAAGTATCCAAACATCGAGACGCTCAAACTCATGAATTTCTTTCCTGCATACCTCAATCCCAGCACTAGTGCTCTAAGGCCTTGCTTGTAAGTCTTGGTTCAACATGAGTTAAGAATTCATTAAAGAAACAACCACATAGGGGGCGTACGTTTTCTACTGATCCTGTAGAGACGGGTTCGATCTTTATCCCCAATAATGTTTTCAATCGAGAGCTTTGAGTCCATTTTTTGCCACAATGAGGTAATTGGTTGTGGGAAGTAACATCGATGTTTTCAAGTTGGAAAGAGATTCTTCTAGAATCGTTTTTCAGGAGCATTATGGTGGTCAAACACGCAAAGATTGACAAAATGAATTCAACCATTACGTCACACATGATCAAACAGTGTTTCAACATCATGAAATCACTAGTTCTGGTTAGAGAATTTGATGAGGTAAGAGGTATTTATAAACTGCAGGACCGGCCTTCGGAGATAACTGATGTGGAAGGTGAACCATTGGCATGCTCCGGGTGCCGGGCAGCAGGAACTTATTAACCGAGTTTATCGGAACAACGGAAGGTATCGGAACACCTCATCAACATCAAACCATAAAACAAATCGTCTACCTGTTACTTTTGTAGGAGGACACTAGGTGGTTCTGGGTCTATTACAAGTACAGAACGGCTGGCGATCCTGACTGTAAAAGCATAAGATCGAGTTCTGTACTGTTTGGCCCAACGTCATTTGTTGAGGAGCGAGGCCCTGAACTGTTTTGAACAGACGTCAATCCTTCGGTAAGTTCACGAAGGCAACATGAACGGTTTTTTCCTGAATCTTACAACGATTCTTTGGTTTTTTAATTTTATTTTTATATATTTTTTGTAGATTCGGTACGCCTTTTTTGTGGGTGCATAGCCAACAAAAATACCTATATCTGCTTTCGCCTTGAGTTTTACCAACATCATCAAGTCATTGGCGGAAAGCACAGAGATCCAAACACATCGGAAGTATTGGAGATTAGCCTGTGCTTCCCCTTCAGCCAGTTCATAATAGGTCTTTCCGTGAAGCGTGTGTACAAGAGATCGATTAAGAGTATAACACGCAGTGGCTACAGCTTCAGCCCATAGGAACAGTGGAGCTTTCGCAAAGATGAGCATAGTACGAGCAGCTTCCATAAGAGTTCGGTTCCGTCTTTCGACAACGCCGTTCTGTTGTGGAGACCGAGGTACGCTCGTTTCATGAGAAATACCAACACTCTCAAACCATCCATCGAGTGTCTTATTCACAAACTCCGTTCCATTATCTGTTCTGACGAAGCGAACAGTAGCATTGAGAGCTCTCTGAGTCTTCACAATAAACTTCTCAATCACTTGAGGAGTTTCATCCTTTGTTCGAAGAAATCTTACCCATCCAAATCTGGTGTAATCATCCACTATCACCAAAACATACTTCTTTCCGTTGATACTTTTCCATTCTCATTGGTTCGCAGAGGTCCATATGTAGTGTATGAAGAACTTCAGTATTGGTGTTTTCCGCCTTTAGTGGATGTGATGCTTTCTTGCTTTTACCAAGCTGACAAGATGGACACAAATGGTCTTTGTCATATTTCAGCATGGGTAATCCTCTGACTAGATTTTTCCGAGCCAATTCGTTCAATGTCCCGAAATTCAGATGATTCAACCGACGATGCCATAACCATGACTTCGTTGAAGAGGCTTTTGTAAGCAAGCAAACTGGTGAAGCTGACATCATATCATTCAGTGAGATGGAGTACAGGTTGGTTGACCGTGAACCTTTGAGTAGATCCACCATATCGTAGTTGCGGATGTGACATGAATGCTGTCGGAATGCAACTTCTAAACCTCCATCACAAAACTGTCCTACTGAGAATAGGTTGTGCTTGAGTCCTTCAACATAATAGACTCGAGAGATGATAGTGTCACCCAGTTTATAATCACCATAGCCAATGATAGCTGCATATTCATCGTTGCCAAATCTCACAGTACCAATGAACTTTTCTACAAAGTTGATAAGACGTGCACGATCACCGGTCATATGTCTTGAGCATCCAGAATCCAGATACCATAGAACAATCTGTACTACCTGCGGTAACACAAACATTTACGGTGATAGGATGCCCTGAAGGGTTCCGGTTAGTTAACAATCAAAAAATACCAGAGATCCCTTTGGAACCTGCCTGTCGATCACTAAGTTTATGATCAGCAAACCTAGAGACCATAGTTATTTTGGGGCTAGAACTAGCACTCGGGGGTAGTTCTATTGGCTGATCAGTAGATTCCATGATCCTAGTTAAAGGATACTTCTCAAATAATGAGAAATGCCTTCCAGTGGGCTTCCACTGAGGATTGCTATTAGCAACAGGTTTGCTAATTGGTTTCCAGACTCTCTTAATGGGTTTCCATTCCTTTTTGGGTTGGTGTTTTCGACGCTTAGTCTGGTGGGGTTTAACTTTCACAGAATCATCACACATAACCAAACAATCATTATGATTAGCAAAAACCAAAGATTTGTTACATGTAGCACAAACATTGTTCAACTTTGAAACAGAAACAGAATGTTTAACAAGCAAATTAGAATCAACACGATTCTTTTTATTCAAAGTCCTATGGTGGGCTTCTACTCTCCTTGCATTCGCACTCTTAACCGGCAAAGAACTATGATTCCGAGGGGCTCTCTTAGGCACAGTTTTGCTGGCTCCAGAAGTGGGTTTTACTCCTGTAGACATAGGTACACACACGTTAGTTTGCTTCTTAGGATGCACTACTGGTTTTTGAGTTGGTTTGAGTGAAGGTCTGGGAGGTTCACTGAAAGTTACTTGCTTCTTCTTAGGTAACGGGGTTGGTTTGACCCAGTTATCACGTTTTGGTGGTGGAATATACTTAGAACCTAAGTTGTACATTCCGGGAGCAAGCACTTTGGGTGTCTCAGAGGTTGAAGGTCCACTACTTGTTTTACCAGTCACTTGGGCTTTCAGCTTTGTATTTTCAGCAGTTAAGGCACTAAGCTTTTCAGTGTTCGCAGTTCGTGAGTGAGTATTCGCCTGTGACAGTTCATCATACCGTCTTTTCAGACTCACGTTTTCTACCTTAAGGCCATCAAGCTGAATCCTAAGGGAGGTAATCGTATCTTTCAACTGGATTCTATCAGTGTCTAAGGCCTGTTGGTCACAACTACCTTCAGTGGAACCTACATTCAACACCTTCATGATGTTGATCTGAGCATCTAAATTCCTGATAGTGTCATCTTTCCCTTGAAGCTGATTTCTTAACTTGTTAATTTCAAAAATTGCATTGGAGGCACTGGAAGTGTCTATGCACTGTTTATAGTTTTGAAATTTAAGTTGTAAATCAATATGGTTCTTTTGTAAATGAGAGTTACGTTTCTCAGATTCAATGACCATTTTTTGTTGTTTGAAAACTTCAGCTTCAAGTTCAAGAACTTTAGTGTGTTCCCTATCGCATGCAGATCTAAGATCGTTGCAAAGGCAATTCGAACTAGGGGGCACAACAATATCGGAAGTAAGCACAATAGAGCAGATATCTTTTTCTAAACACAGCAATTAAGCAGTCATTTTTGATTAAAGATTTTTTCTTCTCTAATGGTCATGTTCTTGGTTATGCAAGAACACATTGTTCATATTCCGCCTCCATTTCATCAAAAATCTGTTCAAATTATCTTATCTCTTTGTGAAAAATGTTTCATTAGCAAGCTCTGGTATGTTTTTTGAAAGGGTCGTTTTAAAAAGAGGTACCAGTTGTTGTTCAACAAACTGTTTTGCATAATCAAAACACCATTCAGAAACATAATCTGGTTTTTGTTTATGTTGTTTCTTTCATTTATTGGATACCTTCAAATGAGGAAAAAAAACAGCATTAACATTTCGAAAAAGGACTGGGCCAGAAACTTGACTTGGAGGTCGGACTTTTACGAACAAAGGAGTGGGAAGGACTATTTGGGTTACTGCCCCCCCCCATTGAACAGCAGTTTCGTTGGCAGGAAGCCAATATGCCTGTTCACGGGACAGTTCCTGTTGAGGAACAAACTTAAGGGTATTAAGCTTGTCATAGAAAACAGTATTTTGCGGGTCGCACATGCCCCTGGTTTTTTCGCTCATCTTTTTCATGCTAACCACTTGGTGAACCAAGACCTCTTCACTATCCCATATACTAACGGGATGGTGAGTTGGATGCAAAAGGGTATCAGCATCATACAAAACAGGTTGAGCACGCTTGGCCATATAACCTAGACCTGGGTTACGGGTACCTAGGAGGTCCTTGTGCAAGTCAGCGGTTGCGGCTTTAGGTTTCTTAGAAAGCATAGGAATAGTTTGTGTTGGCATGTTAAATCTTTGCAACATATCTCGTGCAACTTTGTTAGCATTCTTTAAACAAACTATTTCATCTAGATAACTATCTGCTAGATCCTTTTTCTCAGAAAAAATCTTTTCCTTTTCAGATTGTAAAAATGCAATTGATTTTTCTTTTCCTGAAAGAGTGGATTTAAGCAAATCGTTTTCTTGCACAAGTTCAGCGTTACGCTTGTTACGCTGAATCACTAGGGCTTGTTCCTGTCTAACTTTGTTTTCAAGATCAAGTTTGACCTTTTGGGTATCGGTATCTAGGACGAACGATATATTTCTTGCTTGCATTGAGAAAGCTCATTTTTTAAGGTCTCGACCTCTAAGCATTTTTCTTGGTTAACCTTAGCATGTCCGTCTAGTTGGGTTTGCAAGTCAGTTAAGATAGCAATCATAGAAACTTTATCAGATGTGTCAGCAGATACCTCAGTTGGAACATTTTGGGCTTCGGTGTCAAGAAGATACTGATGATACGGGATCGTATTGTCATCAATCTCTGTCTCAGCATCGGAGTCTAAATGTTCTTCCTGGTGCATCTCTTGACTCAACTGATAATCCACATTATCAAAGATTTGATTGTCATTGGAGTGTACCTCATTGACTGAATTGTTGGTTGCACTAGTGGATGACAAGTTGGCCATGAAAGCGACAGCAGCATTGGGACCTTCATCCACGTCAGAGTCATATGCATCCTCATGATTGGCTTGAAACATGTTTGTTGTAGTTAGTGCCTGAGGTTGATCATAAGGTGCAGTGCATTCCACATCAGCGTAGCAACACTCAATTAAGGTCTTCCATATCACAATCACACCTACTACTGAAAAATGCTTCAGCTTCAGCATCCAACACATCTCCCTTTCTCTTTTAGCTTCCATCAGTGATGCTTTTTCTTTGAAGTATGAGAGTCCATCTTTCTCTTCTGTTCTTGACACTGTCTAGCAACATGTCTCCTTTCTATCTGCAGTTGTACATATCACCTTCTTTGCCTTCTAGGTACCTGTATTACCAACATTACCTGAAGCTTTCCTCTGAATTGTACCTAGTTTTAAACAAAGTGACTTCATGCACCCGTAGCATGATTCCTTGAGTTGGAGGAAGTCTGAGTCCTGGGTTGTTGGTTGGTGGAAAATGCTTTTGGAAACTACTTAAGAGATTAGCCAATCTGAGTTCATAGTGGCCATCAAAGCTCGTCAATCGGAGGTCTGAGCAGTAGGTTGAGGACTAGGGAGTTTGAGGGTGTTGAAAGAGCCAGGTGCAGATGTGGGCGTGAGCTACTTAGGCCAGTGGATCAACAATATTGTAGACTGCCTCCACCTGTTTCTTGAGATCTTTTTGCATGAGGCTCGTAGGGCTTTGTGATGAGTATAGATATTGAACATTAAGGTTGTGGTTGAGACTATCCATGTTATGCTTGACCAATTAGTTCACATACTTACCCCATAAGCCGGAAGATTGTTGACACAACTTGGTGTTTCATCTGATGAGTTGAATGTTGAGCTGAGTAATCTTCATAATCATTCACAAGCTTTGTGGAAACGCACAAAGTAGTCATGAATTGATTGGTTTCCAATAGCACGGAAAGCGTTAGTACTCCATCAAACAGATTCTTCACTTCCTTTCGTTGAATTAGTCCTACCTGATCCTTGCATAAGCATCTCTATATTATCCCAAAATCTCCTTTGCCAGTACTTGTTTGATTGAGTTGTTGAAGATGTGTCTAGGAAGGCCTTTGAGCTAGAAATGATTTTCAGTCTTGAGTATCAGCCATCTCAAGTTTGTTTTCATCTTCACTGAAATTCCAGATCATGTTTCTCCCTTGGTGCAGGCACAGCAGAGGGAATCTAGTAGGTGGAGGATCAGTGCATTCATTGGGTGAGGTTGCTATGGTCATTTCTCGGATAGATTTCCATATCAGCTTGCCATTGGGTTTGCCTTCGAATTACTGTGATAACGAATCTTCAAGAATCGTAGTCATTTCACCAACCATAGGTGGACGCGTTCGGTCTGCGGCGTTTGTTTCTTCATTGGATGCCATTGAATAGTTGTTTTAGGTAATATGATCTGATCGTAAGTGATTGATGATTGGTTGATTTGTTGTGAGGTTTGTGATTTTCGGGTAATTTTTAAACAGTAAAATGCAGTTTTGAGGGCCTAAATGACTCCGAATGGCCAAAAAATGACAGGGCTCTCGCTCAAAGAGGAAGAGTCTTGACCGTTGGGCCGTTTTCGAGCTGGTATAAAAATTTCAGAACAATCCGACACAAAAAAAATTTTTTTTTTTTTTTTTGCTTGTTCGGTCGAAAAAATTGCTCGTTCGATCGTCTAGTTCGAACGTCTCGTTCGATCGTCCTCTCGTTCGATCGTCTCGTTCGATCGTCTCGTTCGATCGCCTCGTTCGAACGTCTTGTTCGATTGCTTTGTTCGAACCACTCGTTCGATCAAAAAAAATTCCACTCGTTCGATCAAAAAGAATTCCACTCGTTCGATCAAACCTTGTTCGAACCCCTTGTTCGATTGTTTTGTTCGAACGTCTAGTTCGATAGGCTTGTTCGATCCCTTCTTTTCCACTCGTTCGATCGCTTGATTTCCCCTCGTTCGATCCCTTGATTTCCCCTCGTTCGATCGCTTGATTTCCCACTCGTTCGATCGTCACTCGTTCGATCGAAACAGCAAGAACTCGTTCGATCGCTACGTCTTTTTTAACACTTTTCGAACCAAAACAACAAGAACAAAGGAAAAACACGAGATCGTTGATTGCTAACAAGATGGTTTGAATGATATTAGATTAAACATACACCATCTTTGAATCAAGAATCAAAACAAACAAATATTCAAACCTTTTTTTTCGAAATCAATAGAAAAAAAATACAAACCAAATCAATACATCAATCTTGTAGGCTCTTGATACCAATTGTAGGATCCCTAGATCATTCCATGTATGAAGCACAAGATCAATGGCACAAAAGATTAAACTTTTAAGAACTTTTGATTGAATGAAACAAAGAGTTGCTACAAAACCCTTAAGATGGAAAAATAAATAATGAAGTAGCTATAATGTCTAACCTAATTTTGACTAAACTAGGACTATTTATACTAACTAAGATTTGCCTTTGAGGGCTTTCTTTTTGGGCTTTTTACATCTTGGCCCTTATACATAATAAACATTAAATAACATAGTCTTTCGAGCTAGACTTTTGTCTTGTAACTTCGAGTGACCGAAGCTTCTTTGTTTGGGTCCATTTAGGTGAACCTAACACCTTATTCTTTAGTACCCTGGCAAATTTATCCGTCTTGACCTTATAAATCAGTATTTTACTTTAATCTAAAGCCTACTCCTCATGTTGCTTCTCCTTAATCATGTTGCTTGGTCCACACTTGTGTTTGATTGTTGTAAGAATTTCCTAAAGATCATTGGAACGAATTACACGAATCTCCATCTACGTAATATTCCGGTTAAGTGTTATGCTCATGTAAGGTAGTATGAAGACTATTGCTAAGGGCCCTAAGGAGTATATGAGTTGCATTTGAAAATATCTTAAGAGGGATATAAATGATTTATTGGAGGTTATGGTAGTTATGAAGTCTGTTTAACGTTGGTTTCATTTCTACACACTCGCGTTTCCTAGACGTCTATGTACAATTTAATAGCTTTGGCTAGTATTCTAAAGCCTTACGCGCATATCAATCACAAGAATTGCAACTTTAGTAGGTATCTTCTATTATGTTTCAATGCAATCTTAAGTAATTACTTAACGGATCTAGAGACTAGTATGTTATTAAGAAGGTTAAAGAACTCAAATAAAATCAAAAAAATACATGGAACTTATGAAATGATCAAATGGATAAATGCACTTTACTTGATTAAAACATGGATTAAAGACTGTTACAATAGGGTTTTGAGGCCCTAAAGACGGCCTAAAAACCTGCCAAACTCAAATATAAAAGTTAGGGTTCGTTCTCCATAAAAGTTTATACATATATTATACACCTTTATATCTGTTTGTAAAATAGGAAATGCAGCGCGACGGTTCGTGTTGTAACCGTGATTGATGCCGTCGCCACGTAAAATCTTCTAGAGCTACTTTAAGTCGACTACGTCCTGACGCCGTCGCCAAATCGATGACATCGTCACTTTGTAAATCTTGACATCGTCACTTTGAAAATCCTGATGCCGTCGCTTGAAGTCCGCGACGCCGTCTCTACGCTTTGTATGCATGATTTCTTCAAAATGATTTGTATTGAGTCAATGTCTTGTCCTTTTTCTTCTATAAGAAGCCCAAGTCAAATGTATTTCCTCACTAAAGCCTTCCAAGTGCTAAAAACTGAAACAAAACGTTTAAGCACATAATATAGCATATTTGCATGATTTAAGGGGGTCTAAATTGACCCTGAAAGTATGTTATATAATGTGGACATACCTCATCAAATACCCCTACACTTGGATTTGCTTATCCTTAAGCAAATGGGCTTTTCTACCTAGACATTAGCAATATTGGGGGCATTTAACCTACTCTTCAAAAATAGTTTACGACACAATCTCTTAGAGCTCGTAATTAAAAGCACGAAAACATGATACTAGCCACCTAATAAGTGTTTGGATTCTCTCTTCTCTCGGGGTATTATAATAAATTATAACAATATAGGGGAAACGGAAAATTAACACTCATTACATGTCATAATATATAAATGACCATAGGCTTGGTGAAGGATCAAACCTCCACAGCTAGGCGCAAGTATTAGTCTTTACTATCAAAGAGGTCTTTAAAAGGGTTGTGGGGTGTAGGTGTAAGATAACATAAATGGAAACAGAAATGGATGTGTTATATTTGGGGGTGGCTTTGTGAGTGAATTTGGGGTGAAAAGGTTAGCTAATTATTTATATGAATGCATGCTGATTGGGTTGCTAAGCCAAAGACTCGGACAAAGATATACAAACTCTACACAACTCTACATCAATCTCTTTTCTTTTTCTTTTCTCTCTCTCTCTCTCTCTCTCTCTCTCTATATATATATATATCTCTCTCTCTCTCTCTCTCTATATATATATATATATATATATATATATATATATATACATATATAGGGTGGGGATACAATGAAAATGGGCTTAAAATAAAAAGTCTAGGAAGCCATCTCAACTATTGGATTACATTTAATAGATTAAAAAAGTGAAAGGGTAGTATTGTAATTAATTGAAACTTGAGCGGCAAATGTGTAGTAATTGAAAAATAACCCGACGTATCAAACGACGTCGTTTTTCACATCTAACCATAAACTAGGTAAGGTAACGCGCAGAACGCTTTAGGTGTCCAAAATTTTATGTGTGCTTGTTTGTGTCTTATTAATGCACCTTGGAATAAAGAAGTAACGCAGTAGGGGCTTGTATATCAGGTGTGAGTCTAGGTTAGGTAACACACGGAATGCTTTATGTGTCTAAAAGTGTACGTATGCGTGTTTGTTTTTTTATTAATGCACCTTAGAATAAAGAAGTAATGCAGTAGTGGCTTGTATATTGATTGTGAGTCTAGGTAATGTAACGCGCAGAATGCTTTAGGTGTCAAAAATTGTATGTGTGCTTGTTTTTGTCTTATTAATGCACCTTGGAATAAAGAAGTAATAAAGTAGGGGCTTGTATATCAGGTGTGAGTCTAGGTTAGGTAATGCACAAAACGTTTTAGGTGTCTAAAACTATATGTATGCGTATTTGTGTTTTATTAATGCACCTTGGAATAAAGAAGAAATGTAATAGGGGCTTGTATATAGATTATGAGTCTAGGTAAGGTAACGCGCAAAACATTTTAGGTGTCTAAAATTGTATGTGTGCTTGTTTGTGTCTTATTAATGCACCTTGGAATAAAGAAGTAATGCAGTCGTGGATTGTATATTTGCAATAAGTTAGTTATGTTGTTCATAGGGATTATTTAGTTTAAAATATGGTTCACCATTTTTTCAAAAGTGATGGCTAATTTGATGTAGGGATGGTGTAGTTTGCTGAAATTTGTATACTATTAAATTTTTTGCGTTTACATTTGAATGCTTAACAATGCAGTCTAGATGTTTTTAAGTGTTGTAAAGTCTATATTAGGTGTCTAAATTTTTTTATGTGTGCGTGTTTGTTTAAAGTTAATGCAGGTTGTGTATAGAGGTAATGCAGTACATACTTGTTTTATCGGGTGTGAATATAGGTTAAGGTTCATGCAAAATGTATTAGGTGTTTAAAATTGCTTATGTCTGCATGTTTGGATAAAGTTAATGCAGTTTGTTTATAGAAGTAATGCAATACATACTTATTTTATCAGATGTGAGTATAGGTTAGTGTTCGCGAAGAATGTATTAGGCGTCTAAAATTGGGTATGTGTACGTGTTTGTTTAAAGTTAATGCAGGTTGTGTATAGAGGTAATTCAGTACATACGTGTTTATTGGGTCTGAGTTTAGGTTAGTGTACGCGCAGAACGTGTTAGGTGTTTGAAAATGTGTCTCTGTGCGTGTTTGGGTAATATTAATGTGGCTGTTTTAAAGAAATAATGCGGTACATGCTTGTTTATCGGGTGTGTGTGTAGGTTAGGGTATGTGCAGAAATTGTTAGGCGTCTAAAAAGTGTGTATGTTTGCTTGTTTGTTTGAAATTAATGCAGTAAATGATTGTTTATCAGGTTTGAGTCTAGGTTAATCATTTTGAATGACTATGGTTGTATGTGATGTAGTAGATAAATGACTGTGATGCAGTATGGTATTAAATTGTGTTCTTATGTTTCACTTTAATATTTCATAAACCCGTGAGGGGGATACATGCTTAAACCATAAAATGTTTTTCCAACTTTATGCTATTCTGATATATTATTGCCTAAGTCCTTTCCTCAAGGCCTCGGTGCCATGAGCTTAGACGCAATAATACTGTTTTCCATAATAATTGTACTCATTGCAATTATTACACTTATGGGTGTATAACAACGTAACCCACTCTTATGATGACTTGTATTCACACTATTTATTATAAACCTATGAATTTCACTCAACCATTGTGTTGACCTTTTTAGCATGTTTATCTCAGGTAACTGAACATCTTATGGCACGGAGTGGCACGGACTTGAAGATGGCTAAACTGTTATCATTCAAACTTTATGTTTTCATGTAGATTTTGGGACCTCTGTTTGTAAAAACTCTGATGAAATAATGAATGATAACTTATCTTTTAAAAACATCTCTTTCGAGTCATTTTCTATGATTATGACTGTTGTACTATGAAATAATACCCCAGATTAGCTTCCGCTGCTATATGTCAAAAATAGGGGTGTTATAGATTGGTATCAAGAGCCACGGTTATAGAGAACAAGGTTGAAACCTTAACTATAACTACTTTTCTTTTTCCATCCAAGAAAGTCCTCCGTGCCACTACATTTCTGGAATAGTATGTAAAGATATCTAACTATTATACTATTAAATAAATAACTTATGTTATTTACTACTGGGTTGTTAAGAAAATGATGTCTTCTCCCAACCATCCTACTTCCGAGATTGAGGATGCTTTTTCCTCTAACTTTCTGGACTTTATCATGGCTTCCCCAGACTATGTCCCAGCTTCATCGAGAAAAACTTATTCTGTCTCCTCAAACTCATTTGGTGTAGTTCCAATAACTTCACCAACTCTTTCACTTTTTCATGATGACCCCTTTATGAAGGTCATGCATGCATACTATGCTAAAGAATCACCTATTCCACCACCAACTATTGTTCCTTCATCTTCAATGTTTAATCCTCAAGAATTCTTTCTTCCTGAAGAATTATTGTCACCTAAGAAACAAGGCCATAACCAATCATTCTCCTCTACTTCTACCCTACATCGAGAATTTGAGATGGGAGAAAGCTCTCGTAAGACAAGTTTGGAACATCACGAGGAACAAATTGAGTAAATTCTGAATCACCTGGATGAACTCTCTCTCGAACGCATTGAGCAGATAGAATACAAAATAGAAGGTTTCGGAAATGGCCGGGTGATTATACAATAAGATTTTGACAATCTGGAAGCTGAACTCCAAAAGGCTCATGCTCGAAATAACATAAACTTTAAACAAGAAATGCGTGGAATAACCACAGATTTATTTGGCTCTCTTAGGATTACTGATCTAGAACAAGTCATCGAAGAAATCAAGTCGCCACAAGCATGACAAGGAGATGTCTTCTAAATGCAAATCTATGACACTCAAGATTCAATCAGGAAGGCACCATTGAACACTATTAGATTCATATCATAGTTATAGCTTTTGTTAGAACCTAGCCATGGGATGTGTGGTATAAATAAAAACACTTGTCAAATCTTGACTATGTACAGTACAAAGGCAAGTTGTTCCTGATATAATACAATGGCCATCCCCGTGCATATACCTTGTTGTTTCATAATTACCATCTTATATCTTTTGCTATAATCATCTTCCAGTCCTTCATCTTATGAATCTACCCCTGACTTCTAAATAAATCATAGATACTTATTTGATATGAATTATCTATGATTTCGATATCACTATTGTGACAATGTTTATTTTGAACTTTAATCATTTTAAGACTTGTGATATCATTCTTATTACGTGTTGTCTTATGTTGATAGAATGCCTCCCAAAAGGATGTCAACATCTTGACAGCACCCCCAAACGGCCATGGACTCAGGGGCTGTCATCAAGAACCTAATTGTGATAGTGTTCCAACGTTGGCTCTGGAAGACAACTGCATCAATGGCACCTGTGTTGGTCCTAGTATCCCAACAGAACACCGATTCCTTCTGGAACTCCTATGTAGCAAAAGGGGAAACTACAAAGAGTCTTCATAAGCTGTTAACATTTCTACTTCAATGTACGGACTAGGAGCAGTTTTTAGTTGGCCTTATCCATAGGTTTGACCATCGACCAAATCAGTTATTCTCTCGAAGCAAATATAGCCGAGGAGAAAACAAAGTAAATTTTCTATGGTACCCGACTGATGACGCCTTCGTCCTGGTGGTATGCATACGCCCAACCTATGGGTTGTATGACAGCCAATCAAATCACCTGACTGATGTTAAAGAGGCTCTGACAAACAAGTATTGTCCACGAAGTAACAAGTTCAAAAAAGATGGAAGATGAATCTTACAACTGATTGTAAAGGGAAATGATCTCAAACCTTACGTTAGAAGATTCTAAGAATTAACAATCTTATGCCCGGACATGGTACCAAACACCGAGAAACTCCTAGAAGCTTTCATCGGAGGATTACCTCAAAGTATTGAAGGAAATATTACCGCATCTAAACCTCAAACTTTAGAAGAAGCCATTAACATAGCCCAAAGGCTAATGGATCAGGTAACAAAGCACACTCCAGTGCAAGTATCAAGTGAGCATAAACGAAAGTTTGACGACAGAATAAATTTCAACAATAACAACAACAATTACCGCAACAACAACAACTACCGTAACACCAACACCAATAATCACCAACCACAACAAAACAGAAGGCAAGAAGCTATCAAAGCTTATGCTGCCACTCCAACTGAGAATAGTAGGTACGCTGGAAACCTCCCATTATGTAGAAAATGTGATCTACATCACACAGGACCCTTATTGTTAGTGTAATACTTGCCAACAAGGTGGGCCATTTTCGACAAAGAATTGCCAAACAAGCGAGGCCATTTCCAGCCACTGTAAGTAATCAGGCTACCGAGTGACAGTTATTTGTCTGCTGTGGAGAGAAAGGGCATTATACAAATCAGTATCGAAAGACCACCAACAACAATGCCTAGGAAAGAGCCTACATACTAAGGGATAGGAATGCTCATCAAAACTCAAACGTAGTCATGGGTATGTTCCTTCTAAACCAACATCTAGCTAGAGTATTATTTGATTCTAGAGCCGATAAAAGCTTCGTATCCCATATAAAAGCTTCATATCCATATCTCTTGCCTCTATGCTAAATATTCCACCTATTACAATAGATACCTTTTACGATATCGAAATGGCTGACGGAAATCTAGTAAGCACAAACACCGTTATTCACGGTGCAACTTTGACTTTATTAAACCAACCTTTCAAAATTGATCTTATGCTAATTAAACTCGGTAGTTTTGACTTCGTCGTTGGTATGGATTGGTTGTCTAAGTATCATGCCAGAATTATCTGTGACGAGAAAGTCATCCACATTCCCATCGATGGTAAAACTTTAAACATTCGAGGTGATCAAAGTAAAACTCGACTAAGCCTCATATCCTGTATAAAAAGCAAATGGTATATATCCAGAGGATGTCAAGTTTTCGTAGCCCAAGTAATGAAGAAGAAGTCAGATGAGAAAAGACTAGAAGATATCCCAGTAGTCAGAGAATTCTGAGAAGTTTTTCTTGAAGATCTACCTGGCCTTCCTCCCGTTCGCCAAGTAGAATTCCAAATCGATTTAATTCCAGGAGCAACGCCTGTAGCCAAAGCACCCTATAGATTAGCTCCTTCAGAAATGAAAGAACTATCAAATCAACTTCAAGAGTTAGCAGACCAAGGTTTTATTGGACCAAGCACTTCACCTTGGGGAGCTCCTGTCTTATTTGTCAAAAAGAAAGACGGATCTTTTGGAATGTGTATCGATTACCGGGAGTTGAATAAACTTACCATAAAGATTCGTTACCTATTACCCAGGATTGATGACTTATTTGACCAACTTCAAGGTTCGAGTATCTACTTAAAGATTGACTTAAGATCTGGCTATCATCAACTAAGAGTAAGGGATGAAGATATTCCTAAGACTGCTTTCAGAACAAGATACAAACATTATGAATTTCAAGTGATGCCATTTGGTTTAACTAACACGCTTGTTGTATTCATGGATCTTATGAATCGTGTGTGTAAACCATACTTGGATAAATTTGTGATAGTGTTCATCAATGATATTCTTATCTACTCTCGTAACATAGAAGAGCATGCAAATCATTTGAGAATAATCTTGGAATTACTTAAAAAGGAGAAATTATATGCCAAATTCTCCAAATGTAATTTCTGGATTCATATCGTGCAATTTCTTGGACACTTAATTGATAGTCAAGGACTTCATGTTGACCCTGCCAAGATTGATGCAGTTAAGAATTGGGCATAACCTACTACACCCACAGAAATACGTTAATTCTTAGGACTTGCCGGCTATTATCGGAGATTTATCAAAGATTTTTCGAAGATTGCAAAGTCTTTGACTGAATTAACCCAGAAAAACAAGAAGTATATCTGGGGCGAAGACCAAGAATCGGCTTTTCAACAGCTAAAACTGAAGCTATATGAAGCTCTAATCTTAGCATTACCAGAAGGAAATGATGATTTTGTTGTTTACTGTGATGCATCCCATCAAGGTCTAGGAGCCGTGTTAATGCAAAGAGAGAAGGTTATTGCATATGCATCCCGAAAACTTAAGCCTCATGAAGAAAACTATACCACTTATGATCTCGAATTAGGAGCAATAGTGTTCGCTCTTAAAATTTGGAGACACTATCTATATGGCACCAAATCTACTTTGTTCACTGATCATAAAAGTCTTCAGCACATCCTTGATTAGAAAGAGTTGAACATGAGACAACACCGTTGGTTAGAATTGCTTGCAGATTATGATTGTGAGATTCATTATCATCCTGGAAAGGTAAATGTCATAGCAGATGCCTTAAGCCAAAAGGAACGAATCAAACCTCGTCGAGTTAGATCATTAGTCATGACCATTCATCCAAACTTACCATCATAAATTCTCAAAGCTCAAACTGAAGCACTCAAAGAAGAAAACATCAAGGCTGAGAAGTTACGAGGAATGGATAAAGCATTTGAAATACGTTCTAATGGAACTCGTTGTATTAAGAATCGAAGCTGGTTACCACTCTTTGGTAATCTAAGAGACTTGATCATGCATGAGTCCCATAAATCAAAATATTCCATTCACCCGGGTTCTGACTGTCACACCCTGCCAAGGCGGAAAAACGAGGCGTAACATCATAGATATCATCGCAACACAATGGTGTCAACAATAAAGAATCACTACATGCATAACTAAATAAAAGAGACACGATGTGTCAGGACAATACCGAAAATAAAAGAACGACACAAAATAAAACAAGCGACGCCCATCAGTTAATTCACATTAGTCGGAACCCTACCCTTATGAGTGAAGATACAGCGTCCCGAGATTTTAACTATAGTGTTCAACATCAATCCATTCAACATAACATCGGGAAATGACTAAGCTTACATATGGGACCTCTGAGGAAATTTTCATGCAGCGGTACCCGAGTCATTGACGCGAACTTATGAGGCCACGCTTTTAATCTCCTCTAACTTCACAATGTCGGGAAAACGACTGCCACGTGCTTCACAACTATCCGCTTGTATTCCATACAAGGGTACAAATCAGCGACAAAAACAACTCTAAGCATAATTAAAACATCCAACTTACATGAACATATCCGCGCCGGCAATATCGAGGAAACTTGTCGAAAAACCTTTTAAAGGTTGTGTAAACAATTGTCCGATGTTCATTTGCCCTACAACCCACACTAGTATTAATGCAAAAGGTGTCTCATCATAACAAGACAATGTCTCGCAAACCTATAAAAACATAACAACATTCAAGAATCATGGCAAACAAATACTAGACGATTACAAATGACGAACTTCCAAGCATCCTAATGGTCTCATCTAGCCACTTTTATTAACTTCAAACGATTACTTAGTGAAGTCGCGCCATCTATAAATAACACTCTTAAAAGATACGAGCAGACTACGCGAGACATAAGAGGTCTACACACCTTTATCCTCAGAAATGCGAACATGCAGCGATATCCGTTTATCAACATACTAGTATATTTACATCGACAAACACTTCACCATCACAAGAACCATCTTTCAACAGCGCCTTCTCACCAATTTTTAACCTCTCAGACAAAGAAAACTATAAAAGCGGTCTTTCTGGACTACATCTATAATTAATTATCTAGTCTGCTAAAAACATGAGCATACTCACCTACTTATTCAACACTTTAGTGCAAGAGAAACACATTCACAAAAGTCTACTACAATACTACAATAAATTATCTGTGAGAACACAAATCAACCTAATAATAATCAATTTTAAAGATACCATACGTGATACAGATCATCATTGCGCTAAGACGACGTTTTCATCTAATAAAACACACTCCCTCTAAAAAATAATTACGTTTATAGCTAAGGACATACATAATGGGCTATACCCATAGCTATCACATATATGTAGCCTATCATCCTACCGCCTCTATTCTTGCCAGTCTATTCTCCACTTATGCGATAGCTACCTAAACTCTACTGTACCACGGATCTTTATCATCATACCTCACCATCTATCTATCCTCACAAACTTTATAAATATACCACTCGATCACAAAAAGCTACACAATGTTTGGACACAATCCAAACAACCCCCGATCAGTTAAAACATGGTGTCCGATCTGTAGCGAGTATTTGTCCATCCTTATATATAGAACCGCCATTTTTTCTCGCATATCTGCTCTATGACAATCGGCGACTTCATACACATAACGACCAACCTCACAGCTGCGCGATTTGTAACTATGTCTAAAACGTCTCTCTCATAATGAACAATGAGTTGAGCGTGAGACCGGTCATTACGTCTTTTCACGTCTCACCGACCAAACACAAGATTTTCAATTACTCTCTGATACTTATACAAACAACATCATCTTCCTAGAGGACCTCACACACTTAAGACTGACTAATCTATACAATGCTAAACGCATATAGCGGCACTGACCAAGACTCAAACACACTAGAGGACCGATACGCGAAACCTGTAACCACCTCACATACTCCAATGCAACCAAACAGTCCTCATCTCGATTAGCAAGCAGCGAGACCACACCCAACACCCCCACAGCGACTTATCCACCCTCTCGAGATCCGGATACACCCTTGCTAGCGTCAGCAACAACACAAGGGATTTCCTCAACTACGTCCTACTGTATAGTTCCTACATTCCACAATACGCGTATCAATATCTTAAGACTCTTTCGAATAAGTAACAATAACCCCACAGGAGATCTCTGTGATAAGTTTCCAACATACGCATATGCAACCCACCAACACATAAACTCCACACCCCACAAAAAAGCCAGACTTCCCGAACACAAACCCAGACCCTACAACAAAGCGGGCCCAAACACTCACCAACACCTCAATGCCAATACTTACAGCTACACGAAAACCAAACCGCCACCACACCAAACACAGCCAAACCACCCATCACAACTGCACAAGCCCACCCCACACCATAAAATCGACCCACCAAAAACCTCCACAACCCCTACCCACCATACCCTCAGACACACAGAGGAAGATGATTTACATAAGGCGGTGGAGTTTGTTGGGTAAATGGTTTGCCCACCCTATTAACACCCAGATAAAGAATGAAGACAGTAACAAACCAGAAAAAACAGGCTGAGGCATTGCCACCTTATAACGAGTCAAATAATGATGCTAACTAGGTGATAGCAATGAGTCTCCTTCTCCTGTACACTGGCCACCATACATATCTCTAGAGGTCATAGCGTACGTCTCATAACCACTACTCTGAATTGTACCAAGTTTACCTTAATCATGAGCCTCTAGACTATCATATAATGTTCCTTTACATTACCAATTAATAACCCGATAATAAATACTATACCTCCACCTAACCCTTCCATTTCCATTAGGTTCTTGTGGGTCGATTCTGGATGTGAGTTGTCTTAAATAACCCAAATCCACCCATAGTTGGAGGGGAGCTGGTGAGTGTGGTGGGAGAGTTTGGTACACAAAGTGGATGAAACCTCTTGCCCACAAAGTAGGCGAAGAATAATGCAACAACATACACATGCAACACATAAGATATAATAGCAACTTAAAAGTCCATGAGTAACTTGAAACACATAATCACAACAATCAAAACATACTTTGCATCATTTCCATCCCAAGAAAACATAGTAAAATGGGACTATGAAACTCACCTGGATACTCAAACGCAGCTTCCAAATCTCTACGTGCAACTATACAAATAAATAAACACGGTTACACGCGATCAAGCTAAAAGCTCTAGTCCATGTAACACACATGTGATGGATGCCTAAGGGTTTAGTTAACCATCATGGGTCACCCCGACACCATGCCCAACCTTTACCATCTTACTAACACTTTTCCCTAACTACTTACAATTAACTCAGAATTACAGAATTTTAGTGTCTCTTTACGTACCCAAATCCCTTACTTAATGACCTTCATAAATTATACCAAAAATCACCCATGTTAATTTATGAGTATATTAACTACCTTGTAATTCCTAAGTATTACCTACATGTGTAACTACCTCAAATAAAATCAAACTTCTAAACTGTCCTAATTCGGATCTGATTGCACACCAAAATATATCACCCTCTCTACCATACTTAGACATGCTTTCAGAGGCTAATTTTTACGCTATTATCCATAGACATATGGAAATTAATTACTGTAGAAGGGATAAGCTTAATTCCACTTTTAAGTATAGGTTTTACCCTCACAAACATGACCTAAATCTGACCCGTATTTACTGTTCTGACAACTTTTAGTGTAACCAACATTTGAATGACTTCCCATCTTAAAA
The DNA here is from genome assembly GCA_026074375.1 of Tanacetum coccineum. Classification (NCBI taxonomy): domain Eukaryota; kingdom Viridiplantae; phylum Streptophyta; class Magnoliopsida; order Asterales; family Asteraceae; genus Tanacetum; species Tanacetum coccineum. Next base: position 12,276 of record BQNB010021445.1, on the reverse strand, counting down.
ACTTTCAAGGACAGATTTTCTGGAAAGTAGACTCTTTAAACTTAATTTTAGGCTCAAGAAAATTAATGATTACTATTTTTATGACCGAGTTATGATTCGTACAAGATGACCTTTCAAAACTGCCATCTTTTAAATTTCGAATTTACAAACCCTAAACCCTAATTACACATGCTTAATTCCACCAATCATCCCAAAAATGATTTTTAAAGATCAAAACCCTAATTTTACAGATCTTATATAAACCCTAATGATTCACCATAATAATTGTTACATGTTTTAAAGAAAACTAAACAACTAGGGTTTAACAACATACCATAATTGTTCGACTGATTATAAAAAAATAGGGATGAGGGGTTTGTATTTATAGTGTTTGCAAAAAGATTGGATAATTACCTAATTAGAATTGTAGTTAAACTAGGTTTGTGTTTTCTTTTTTTTCTTTTTTCCTCTTCCAACCGATCCAAACACCCCCCTTAATATATATATATATATGTATATATATATATGTATATATATATATATATGTATATATATATATGTATATATATATATATATATTATTTTTATTTATTTTCGAAATGTATTCATATATATATATGTTATTTATATTTTTTTATTTAATTATTATTAATTACATATTTAACCCTTAATTTTGACATTTCTTTATAAAAACCTTTGTTTATTTTAGCAAACCCTTTTAAATTAAACTAACTTAAATAACTATAAATAAATTTCATTTCTAATCATTTTTTTACTTATTACCACTAAAATTCTCCTAACTAGATTTCTAAACTAATCTTCTACTCTCACGAACACCTATTAATTAAATACGTAAATACATATACATATAAATACGTACACACATAAAATTTACCATCATTTTTTTATTATCACAAAATGTGAACAAAATGAAACATGTCCATAACAACCGTAACTTCAATCACAAGGAGACGATCACGCTCCATTGATTTGTAACCAAACTCACATAGAATCACATAAACACATATTTATCAGATCACACAATGAAACTCAAGTCAATGCTAACCGTTGACTAACATGCTCAAGCACAGTTATCACAGTATCCCCTCCTTAGGGAAATCGCGTCCCGAGATTTAACTAATAGGTTCAACATCATCATCAACAAACAATCGGGAAATACTTAGCTTTCATATGGTCCTCGCGTTCCCACGCGAACTTAGGGCCACGCTTTTAATCTCATCTAACTTTCACAATCGGAAACCCACTGCTCACAACTTCGCTTGCCCATACAAGGGTACAAATAGCGACATAACAACTCTAAGCATAATTAAACATCCAACTACATGAACATCGCCCGTCATCGAGGAAACTCGTCAAAACCTTAAGTTGTGTAACAATGTCATTCATGACCTAAACCCGCAACTCATTAAATAAGAACTGTCTTGGAACTAAGTTATGAGTTGTTACAAAGCTCAACGTTTTTGAAGAATCGGCTCGACTTCTAGTTTATTCAAAATATAACATTAACTAAACCACATAATAACATTTAAGGGTGAACTAAGGTCTACCCGTATTCCTATGTACCCAACTTTAATTAGTACTTCCAACGATAGCTTGCTCAATGAGCAAATGTGGATACTTAGTTTTTATGAAATCCTCATGACCTTGCTTCGAGTTCCAATGGACTTAACTATCAGAATCCTACTACGCTTCAAACTTTTAACCTCACGATCGATAATCTCAATAGGTTCTTCAGCAAAACAAAGAGTTTTGGCTATCTTAATTTCTTCTAAATGCATATGCAGATTTATATCCGCTAAACACATCAAATACGCTACTAAATTATTGAGACAATCTTAATCAATAGGCCATAGGACCTATCCCTTTAATGATCTCAAATGGTCCCACATATCTTGGTGCTAACATTTTTTTCTTTCCAAAATGCACTACATCTTTCCAAGACGACACTTCCAACATCACTTTATCACCAACCTCGACTCTAAATGTTATGCATATTGCCAACATAGCTCTTTTGGCAATCTCTAGCCGCTTTGAGCTTTTCTTTTATCAACATCACCTTATTTGTTGTCTCTTGTACCAATTCTGATCCAATCGACCGAATTTCTCCAATTTCAGTCCAAAGAACATGTGACCTACACTTCCTTCCATACAACGCTTCAAATAGAGTACATCAAACACCCGAATGATAACTATTATTATAGAAAACTCAGTTAAGGGTAGATGAGTATCCTAATTACCACAAAAAAAATCAATCACGCATGCTCTCAACATATCATTCAAAGTCTAAATGGTACGCTCACTTTGTCCGTCCGGTTAAGTCGTACACATGTTTTAACCGTGTTCTCAATGCCTTCTGCAATGTCTACCAAAGCCGCAAAGTAAATCTTCCACCACGATCTGAGATGATCGACACATGCACTCCATGCCTTGTTACTATCTCATTAGTGTAAAGTCTCGCCAAATTCTCCATTTTAAATTTTTTTAGTACTACCATGTAATGGTCATACCTTAGTCAGTTTATCGACTATTACCCAATTCGTATCATACCCACTACTTGATCTTGGAAACCTTGTAATAAAGTCCATAGTTATTATATCTTACTTCCACTCGGGTATCTCTAGTTGTTACAATAAACCCGAAGGTCTTTGATGTTTCAACATTCACCTTAAAACAAGTCAAACAATTGCTAACATAGGTAGCAATATCCTTCTCCATACATGGCCACCATACATATCTCTAAGGTCATAGTACCTCTTATCCACTCCCGAATGTACCAAGTACCTTGATGCATGAGCCTCGTCTATCATTAATGTCCTTACATCACCTATTAATGAAACCCATAATAAATACATACCTCCACCTTCCTTCCTTTCCATTAGTTGGTCCAGGCCACGCAGCATTTCTGATGTCGCGTTCTCTACCTTGCCTCTTTGCATGAGTACACAACCTAATCCTTGATTCAACGCGTCTCAGTAAACTACAAACTCTTTGGATCCATCAGGCAATGACAATATTGGTGTATCACATAAATTATCCTTCAATGTCTGAAAAGCTTCCTCTTGTTCCTTGACCCACTCATACTTCTGAATCTTCTGCGTCAGTGAAGCAAGAGGTTTAGCAACCTTAGAAGAATTCGCGATGAAACATCGATATTAACCTACCAATCCTAAGAATAATCATATCTCAGATGACGTCTTAGGTACTTTTTAATTCTTCACTGCTTCTATCTTACTAGAGTTCACTTAAATATCATTGCTGTTAACCACGTGTCTGAGAAAACGCGCTTCTTGTAGCCAGAATTCATACTTGGAAAACTAGACAAACAACTTTTCCTTCTTCTTGAACAACACAGGTGCTCCCCATAGAGAGTGACTTGATCAAATAAAACGTATATCAAACGAGTCCTAAAGGTTACGAACTATCGAATAGGGTAGCAAACGAATATCGAATCAAATGCTAGAAAACATCTAAGGGATTTCACATATGAAAATAGATGCGGATCAAATGTCATAAGAATCCTTAAAAGGAAGGATAGAATAAATGTATCGATAAAAAACGCAAATGAAAGAATCAACAAGCGTACCACGACAAAATAAACGCATAACGAATAACAATACGTATCAAGATTGATAAATGAAAAGACATGATTCTTATACCAATAACCGACTTTACTCGAAAGAACCAACTAAATAATGTTTTTACAAAAATCAATTTAAAGAAGTCGTTTTAATTATATAATTTTTTTTAAATCGTCTTAAATATAATCTTTATAAAATTCATTTTAATCATGGTTGTCATAAAACCCAGAGACAGTTATTTAACAGTGTATCGCATCTTACCAATATAAATTACTTTAAACATCTTTTTTATAATTATAAAATTTATCAAAAACAAGCATAAAAAATATTATCATATCTTATTCATAAATATTATCTAAACAAATATATATAGTTTTGACCGTCAACCAATTATCATATTGTTTCAAAATTTATTGTAAACATAGTTTCTTAAAAACAATAAAGAGACATTTTTATAAAAGTGTTGTATTCATAAAATTAATTCAAAATAGTTTTCACCAAACACCATCAAGATATACTTCAAAAAGTTTTCATAATTCGATATCAATATAAAATATGTTACTCAAACAAGGACATCGTAATACCAAAAGAGATTGTAAAATACCGTAAAGACTCTAACAAAATTTTATTGTTTGAAAGCGAAAGAAAGTACCATGTACCATATAGTCAGAATAACAGTGAAGCGAACATGCTCAAGAGAATTTCATACGAAGACATTACGAACCAAAAGAAGAACGTAAAGACTCATCCGTACTCACGATCAAAAGAACAACCATTGAAAAGCGTCGGCACTAACATGTCGCAGCATGTTGCCAAAACCAAAGGATATATAAAGAACGAAGTAATGATCCGCACTAATATGTTAGGAACAATTAGTGCTTAAAAGAAAATTTTGATACTCATACGAGTAATCATTACCACGAAAGAACCAATGAAACGTACCAATATCCAAAGAAGTAGATCCGAACAACCAATATTCATCAAGACGCCGAATAGAAAAGTTAGATCATCCATACCGGCATGGTACAAACAAGGGATGCTAAAATGAGGGTTATATATCCGAGCGAATAATCGAGCAGACGAACAAACTCAATAATCATAATAATAGCATTAACGGGTATCCGGGGTATCCGCAAGCGATAGATAGAAGGGAAACTTACTAACTTCATAACTATACATAATACAACCGCACATAATATAACATCTTACACTACCGACTAACAAGCAAACACCGATTAATGCAATCATGGTCACAAGTCTACGTGTGTGATGCCTTTATAATTATGTTGGCCACCATAATTATAATTGCATCCTTTCAGACGTATACTTACTTCCAAGACTACACCTCTTAATGATAACGCACCTATAAGCACATATAATACATTGCACATCTTAAACTACACCAATATAACACATAAAGGATGCTCCATCAAGGAAATACTTATTTATATTAAAATAAAATCAAAAACGACAGAAAGAAACATCGGTATCAAAGTGCCCAAAAGTCGTAATATCCGAAAGAAATCTTCGATAGCAACGTGTCGAGGTAAAAGACAAAATAAAAGATTTCTTACTATATATAATATAAATATATAATAATAATCGATAATTATAATTCAAATATAGTATACGTATTCTGAAAGACTCAAAGAAATTCCTTTTGACCAAAGGAAAATCAAAAATCTCCCGGATCGTTTCCCAACGAGGCGCGAATTGAAAATCAAGAACGTTCGTAATCGCGTTTTTTAATGGATAAAGATTTTCAGGTTGGGATTTCTAATTCTACAATTAAAATGCAAAACCAATTAAAGAAAACCTAAAAACAAAAGCAAACGAGGGATTTAAACCTAAAAACGAGAACGGGATCAAAAACCCGTTCTTTAAAAAAAACGAAATTTTACAATTTTAACCCTACGGATGCAAATTTAATTTTCCTAAGTGCTAAATGATAAAAGAAAATTTTGAAAAAAAAAATTATATTTTTTTGACTTTTTAATAATATTTTATGAATTTAAAACTGATTTGAAAAGAAAAAGTAATTAAAAATAGTAAACAAATTTGGAAAAATCTAAAAAATTACTGAAAAATACTTTGAACAGTGCTTGGTTCAGGAAAAATAAAAGCTTTGAAAATTTTTGACTTTAAAAATAAGCCAGAAAAAGCTTAAATGGTTGCATTCTTAATTGGGAGAAAATGAGTAAAAAGAAATAAAAGTGATTAGGTCAACTCAGATAGCCCTACTGGTGCCGTTGGTTAAGTGTGTGGGAGTGTGGGACGACTATGTGTTAAGAGGGAGGTCATGGGTCGAAATATCTGGTTTTTGTGGAGTAGGTATTGAGTTATGTGTGGTAAATGTGCCTTAGGGCCTCCCTTTTTTGAAAATATTTTTTTTCTTTTTTTTAAACTTATAAATCATGCAAAACTAAGCAAATTTTAAAAAAAAGACTTTTTACAAAAACTTAAAATAAGCACAGCAATAAAGAAAATCCGTGATGTGGGCATGCTCGAAGAAGGTCATTAAATCGATCCCAAGCCTCATAAAACGATTCGTCAAATCTTTGTTGAAATCTCGTGATTTCGTTACGAAGATTTGTCGTTTTTGAAGGAGGAAAGAATTGATTAATGAATTTTGAAACAAGATCATCCCATGTCAAAATTGATCGAGGAGGTTCTTTTTCTAGCCAAATCCGGGCTGAACCTTCAAGAGAAAACGGAAAAAGCATAAGCTTAATTGACGTGCTCGGGATATCCGGGAATCTCATTGTTGAAGTAATCTTATTGAAATAACGGATGTGAGCATGTGGATCCTCTTTATCATGTCCGAAAAACTGTTTGTTTTGAACAAGATTGATCAAACCATGCTTTAACTCAAAGTTAGCATTGATTTCGGGAATTACAATTGCATCCTCGTACCCCTCGGTGGGTGCTTGGAGCAATTGTGCCATAGTCCGGTTATCAGCCATCGGAACTAATGGAGGATTAACAAAAGGTTCTTCTAAATGAAATGGTTGAACAACAGCCGGTTGGCTTTGTTGTTGATGGTTACGGTTGCGGGTTTGAGAACGAGTGCGCATGCACAAAGTAGAAAAAGAAATAAAAAGATAAACAAAAAATTACACTAATTTTTTTCTTTTTTTCAATTTATTAACAATCTATTTTAAACAGATAATCGGAAGACAACTTAAACCAAATAATCAAATTTACTTCACGGTAGCTTTTAAAATTTTTACTTTTTAAGGTGAGCCGTATTTCGTAAATGACACAAATGATAAGTTTTGAAATCTTTGATTCGAGTTGGGAACTTATTATGATAATACCTCAATTGAAGGTATTATTTGTTAGTGTTCTTTTACCAACTTTGTTTATTTTTAAAATTAAAAGAGAAAAATATTTTTGTATTTTTGTTTTTAAACTTCTATTTATACTAAAAAGAAAAGAAAAATATTTTTTACTTTTTATTCTTTTAATTATTTTTTATTTTTTTTACAAAAACAAAACTATCAAAAATGAAAGGGTCTTCAAATTAATATCAACAAACTTCAAACGATAGAATCTTAATCACAAATCCCCGGCAACGGCGCCAAAAATTTGATACTGCTTTAAAAATATATATAATATAATATAATACGTATCTTAACCGGGAAGTATGATTCCCCGGGTCGTTTTCCCCAACGACTTGTGAAATTGAAACCACGTTTGATGCTTGGACAATGATTTGAATGGGAAACAATAGTTGATTTGATTAACTACTTTTAACAATTAAAATTAACAAATTTTAACAATTAAACATAAAGACAAATAACGGGAAATCAAAATTTAACTAAAAACGCAAAACGGGACCCTTAAATGAATGTCAAAAACCCTAATTTGCTAAAAATAAACCTAACTTAAATTTTACTTTTAAAATGGACTCTATTTGGCTAAAAAGTAAGTTTAAAGAAAACTAGAACAAAAACGGAGTTGAAATGAACGTTAAAACACGAAAAACGAAAACGAGAACGAATCTCGTTCTTTAGAAAACGAAATTTTGCAAATTAGACCCTATGTAAGCAAAACTAATTTTCCTATTAACTTTAGAATAAAAGAAAATTTTCTAAAAAATATTATTATTTTTTTTGATTATTTTTCTATTTTTTATGATTTTTTAATGTTTTTAATGAAAATAAATAATAAAAATACTAAATGAACTCTAAAAATTCTAGAAAAATGACAGAAAATAGCTTAAACTATTTAAATCCTAGGAAAAATAAGCCCGAGATCACAGCTTATTGAATAAGCTGTGAAATAAGCTTTAACAGCTTATTAGGCTTATTAAGGGAAAATGTGTATACAGGATTAATAGTACAAGGGTCTTATGAAAAAGACCCAAGGGCACAGCGGTAAGGAGTGGGAGTGTGTGTGTTTATAAAAGGTTGACGTGTTGAGGTCGGGGGTTCGAGTCTTGCTCACCCCCGACTTCCACTTCCCTTTTTTTTGTTTTTATAAAAAACTTAAAGAACAAAAGTTGTTAAGCTCCTAAAGATAAACAACTTTAATAAAAGTACTATAAGCTAAAACTAAAAAATAAGCACTCAAAAAGCTTTTTAATAAGCTGTAAACAGAAAGTGAGCTTTTAAGCTCCAAAAATCTAAAATTCACTTTAATGCTTGCACACTACTCATTATAAGCTCAATTTTAAAACCAAAAGTTACTCTAGAAAGCTTAAGATGTGTATAAGCTAAATTCAATAAGCTAAGTCAACTAAAAACACTAAAAGGTCTCTAAATCTAATGTTCAAAAGAGCAAACTTCAGAAACTATAACTAAAGGCTTAAAAACTAAATAAGCTAAATTGCACAATAAGCTATGACAGAAGCTTAGCTTTTGCAAACTTAACAATCAACATATAAGCTATAAATCAAATTCATAAAAACTAAACTTATAAGCTAGAAATCTAACTTAAGAAGCTAATAACTAGTTACTACTGTTTTTGGCTTTTTGAGATTTTTATGAAATTTAAAAGCTATTTTACCCTAGGAAATAAGCTAGAAATTTAAAATTAAGACTTAATCTATATTAACCTATATCTAATCTATAAACTTACTAATTTTTAAAACCTAAATCCTACTTAAGCTAGCTTAAATGCTTATGAGAAGGTAAGCAGTAGTAACTTCAGTTACTACTGCTGATGCAATTGACAAAATGGGCAAAACCAACTTGCAGGTGACCAAGTATGTCAAACCTGCATTAGACACACTCAATGAGTGTGTTTAAACACTACACAAACAAGATCCAAGCCCAATGAGGCTTGGATCAAAATTTTAACAAGCAAAGGAAATGAAAAAGTCCCCTAGTGTAGGAACAAGGTGATTAAGCCTAAACTTTTTAGATTATGACATCTAATCTAAGAAAACAATTTCATTACTGATTTAAAGTGATTATGAAAATGATTTAAGCAAAGATCACAACTCAGTTTGACTTTAAATGGTCAAACCTTACTAAACCAAACACTCCTTTAGACTTATGAACATTTATATAAGCTAGTAATTAAAAAACTTAATAAAACAAACTTAAAGACCAGATGACAACTAGCTTATATTAGACTTAATAAACTTGTTTAAACTATCAATTAAGCTATAAACTAAGATCTAAAAGTTATGCTTAATATTTTTTTTTGATTTTTATTGATTTTATGACAGATTTAAAGAGCAAAATGAGAAATCTAATATCTAATCTATAAAAATTAAAAACAGATAATGAAAGCTACTTAACAAACATAAAAACATATAGATAAGCACAGATAAGCTACTAATAAGAAACTAGATAAGTAACTTAAACAAAATAAGCTAGAAATTTAAAGACAAATGAAATAAATGAGAACTTATAGGTACTTTAGCAAAACAAAGGTGAAATTAAGCTAGTAAAGTCCTTGGAAGCTAGTAAAGTCCTTGGAAGCTCTTCCATAGCTAGCTTCCCTTCCATAAGCCTTTTATCCAAATAGACAAGGTTTTAAGTTGATTTTAAAGGTTTCAGTTGATTAAATGAACAATGTAGCTCAATCACAAGCTTATAGACTTGTGAGAGCTAGTATGAGCTTATAAGAGCTTATGTAACAGTAGCTTATACTTTGAGGAAGATTAAGAACTTTTGAGTAAAAACAAGAGCTTATGATAGATTATTTTAATGTAAAAACTCAATTTCATTAATTGAAAACTTGATTACAATATTTAAAAGGAGATTACAAGAGATTTAAATGAAAATTACATTAAGCTAAATTTACTAAGAAAATTTACAAAGGAAAAAAGATATATGTGTGTGGGTGAGGAGATCGTATTTATAGCTACCAGGGAAGCTTCTAGGCCCCAAAGTTTGTTAGATCTTCCTTCAATCATTAGCCATTGATTCCTCTAATCATTGAGTCTTCAATACAAGTCGTTGGATTAGATTGTCTTACATGGATTGCCAGCGTGGCATTCCGTAATGTGACACCTTTGTGTTACTTCTGTGAGTAGAATGAGTACAAATCCCAACATTTCCTTGTGCTTTCTTCAATCTAACATGGCATTCCTTCTTGAGTTTTGGCCAATGAGAAAGCTTGGTGATGTAATAACTCTGCCAACGTGTACTTGAGCCCTTGAATTGTCCTTTTTGGCCCCAATTGTTATTTGCCATTTATTTTTACCTTTGTAGTTAAAGGAAGGAGACGGATGAACAGTGGTAAACCACTTTCCCGCTTAATCTTAACTAAAGGGTGTGTTTGTTTGACCCGGGCTTTGACCTTTTGACTTATAAAAAAAACTTAGGCCGGGTAATAGAGAATTTGGGCTTATGGGTTGGATTTGGTTAATATAGAAAGATAGGGGTCGTTGTCTTTTATTAATAAAAAGATAACGACTGTTAGGGCATTTAGGGTTTGTTTTATAATTTGGTTTAACATGAAGGGCTATTTTGGGGATTTTAGATTTTGTGACTTTGACTAAGTTTGACCAAGTTGACTGAAGGTTGACTTTTTGACTTTGATAGCTTCCACTCGGCTTTTTGCGTGCTCTTCCGTTCTTGTGTTCGTGTTTGCCCGGTTTTAACCGTTTTTCTTATGGATTTTGCTTTATCCGTACCTACACATACAAAACACAAAAACAAGCATATTTTTGCCATTTTTATTATGTTTTTGGTTTTTATTGGGTTTATTTTGATATAAAATGGATATGTGTTTTCACACATATCAAAATTCTCCAAACAAAGCGATTGCGTGTCCTCACGCAATATTACATGCCTTATAACCAAATACCTCGAAACTTCCCCAAACTAAACCTTTTAAAAGTAGCAAAGATTTTCGTGGAAAATTTAAGAAATCACAAGTTATAAAACACCCCTATTTCCCATTTTCTAAAACTTTTTTTTCATTTTTTTTTATATTGACTTTCGTTATTTCCATAAATGTTAGGGGTCATAGAACAAGATGCATTTCAAATCCGAGAATGCCCCAAAAAGGATACATTCATCGTTCCCGACTTTTCACTTATCTAAACCAAGCTTAAAACAAAATCACAGCTAAATATCAATAAGGATGCTAACATGATAGGTGTAAAATACACATATCCGTTAACACCAAAAATGACCCTAAATGACCACAAACATACTAAAAATGGTAAAGATATGCTTGTTTTTGTGTTTTGTGTATGCAGGTACGGATAAGACAAAAATCATAAGAAAATCGTAAAAAACGAGCAAACACGAACACGAGAACGAAAGAGCACAAAAGAAGCCGGGGAATCAAGCCAAAGTCAAAAAGTTAAAGCTCTCTAACAGCTCTCTAAGTCCAGGGACTGAAGATGCCAAGTTTGAAAGTTGTTATACACTTGGATGTGTATTACATTTACACTTCACAAAGAGAAGGACTCAATTTGCCAATAGCCCAAACTCACCCCCGTTTTACCCAATTCAGTTAAACTTAAAAAAGGGCGCCATGAACAATTACTGTTCATGCGTCTTCCCCAATTCACCAAAGGGTCAAAACGAGAGGGCTTTTACCAATCAAAGGGTGGAAAGGACAATTCAAGTAGTCAAGTACATAATGGCAGGGAGAAAGATGTCATTCTCATTGGTAAAGTCAAGCAAAAGATCACACGTGGACTAGAGAGAGCACAAGGAATGGGTGAATTTGTACTATATCTACTCAGTAAAGAAGCACAATCAAGGCTGACACACGGATGCCACGTTGGCAATCCGTGTGTCCCAAAATGATCTAACGGCCTAGCTTGATTCTCCAATCATTGAGAGAATGTACGACAGAGATTGATAGGAGCGTGGGAAGCACTCAAGGGGCTAGAAGGTTCAGCAGCAGGCTATAAAAAGGCTCACTCTCACACACACAGGGGGAGACTAGCTTTTAATTTTTCTTTAGTTAAAAATGTATTTTCAGCTTTTAGTAGTATAATTGTTAAGTTTAATGTAATTTCTCTTTTGAAGCATTGTAATCATTTTTAGTAATTAATAAAATCCTTTTTAGAACTCTTAAACTGTTTTTCACTATAAGCTTTTATCATTTCAAATATCAAATTATTATGTCAAAAGCTAGTAATAAGTTCATTATAGCTCTCTCAAGTCTATAAGCTTGAGATTAAGCTTAAATAAGACTTAATTGTAGGTCCTTGGTATAGGATCTGATTAGCCTTTTGTAAGACGATAGCTAACTTGAATAAATCCAAATCAACTATGTG